>JALPQI010005231.1:0-51297 GCA_025490895.1 Thaumatotibia leucotreta | reverse complement strand
ATCCGATTTGAAGTCAATAATCACAAAACCTGAATTGCCTATAGATAATATAAAATCAGAGCTTTCACAAGAATTCATAAAATTCGGCGCTGATTTCAACTTCAGAATATTCGAGTTGAGTAAAGAAGAGCAGTTAGAAGAATTGCAGAAGAAGAGAGAAGGAGAACTGTATGTTAACGCGCCATACAAATGCGCGGAGTGCGCTAAGGGGTTCAGGACGGCTGTGACTTTTGGGAATCATATGAAAGTTCATGATCCGGTGAGTGATCTATACTTATACTTAACTTGAAGGCATTCACATAAGTTAGTTTTATGAACTCTTACAAAATACAGTATACAATACATCTGAGCCATATTATTTTTATTTGTGAAGTTATTTAGGTGTGATGAATTCGTTTCCTTTTGAAACGTACCTTTTGTTGTTTTCGGGGATCTGTAAGTTTATGATTTATACCACGTTACATTTTGGCGTTCCAAAGCTGTTCACTGTGCATTATGTATCATACAAAATGCAGAATGAATAACGACATTTAAAATGAAGTTTATTGATAAATTATTTTTATTTGTGTTATTTTTTCAAGTAAAGTTTTTAATACTATATCAATTATAAATATCGGATGTCATATACCAAAGAGATTGCATATACTCGAGAAATTTGAGTGGTGGTTGCTAAGACCGAGTGGCCGGTCGGTACAGGCATCAGCCGTGAAAGCTGAGTACGTGAGTTCGATTCCCACCTCGGACGCTGGTGATCTTGGTCTATTTTTTTTGGTATATGACATTTAAAATTTTGTAATAATTCATTTTTGCCATAGAGTTACGGTTCATTTTCGTGTGACATCTGTCATTCTCGACACAAGTCCGAAGCTCGACGACGTCGTCACGCGGACACGCATCGCCTTAAATATTGCTGCACTCAATGCGAGGTCGTGGCTAGAAGCAAGTGAGTACGCTTTCCATATTCCGCAGTTGTATGTTTTACATATTTCGCAGTCACATGGTTTGTCACTATTGTTTCAATGTATATTTTAACTTTCATTGCGGAGAGTCGACGTCAGAGACAGCAATATTATACTTATTTGTCAAAAATATATTAACTTGACTTTAATGTCAAGGTAATAAAATCGTGTAAATATATTATTGCACCTAAACCTAATGATATCTTTCACGTCGACTGTATGATCAAAATCTGTTTTTGGTATTAGATACAAAATTGACAAGAGCACAATAGTAATTATTTAATCACCTAAACCACTAATTGGAGTTCGAGACCAAAGAATCTACGAAAATATTACCACAACAATGAAATGTTCTTACAATAGTAAATATTTATTTTCTAAAAACAGACGTTAAGGTATCTTATTTATTGGTAATTTTAATTATTTAATTTATCGAAACAATATTATTTACTTATTTTCACGTAAATATAAGATATTTTGATAAAAACTTAATTATCAGCAGTTATTAGTAACAAAGTTGGTATTGCGCTGGTATCACCTCAGGTGTTAATAACATTTGGTACAGCAATTTAATGTTTTAATGTTTACTACACATAAATTAAAACCCTATTTCTGCATACGTTTAGAAAATTGCAGAATAATACGTTGTAGCGTGCTTTATGTTCACATTTCGTATTCGTAAAATTCCTTTGACCTACAAATTTCTTTGGCAGTGCTATAGTTCTCCATTTAAATTATCATACAGATCTAACGTTTTGTAAAAATGTGACAAACTCATTTTAAACCTTAAAATAAGCGATAGTAACTTCAGGACTCAACACTGATGGTGTTATAAAGGACTCTCGGCTTTTATGGGAGTGTACTTGATTTTTACCCAGGACTCAGGAGGATAAAGTGATGACGAAGACAAAATAAGAAATAAAATATAACAAATGCTTTCATTTTACATATCCAAATTTCTTTCCCATTTTAACCCGTAATAAGGCAGGGGGCTTAGTAATTTAACCATACTGTCTTAATAAATATGGCACGCTGTTGTCTGTGTTCACTGGTAATTCAACTTCTTTTTACAATAGGTTTTGAAACGTTGGCTCTTATCATTTTAAGTTCTTTACAAGAAAATTTTGTCATATCAATGTTAGTTAAGAGAAAAGAAAAGTTATTAGGTATTTACGTGTTTTTAAGAAAATCCTATTTGTGACAGCCATATTAAACAAAAAGGCGTGCAAACATTACAGAGGTATGTAATGTTTTTATTATGAATTATTTTAAATAAATAAATTAAATAGCAAAAAGGTTGTCGAAACCTGACAACTTTATTTGACAATGACATAAGAGACTTTGACAGATTTGATAATAACGCATCTGTCGTAGTTTCGTTGGCCTCGAACTCCAATTAGTGGTATAGATTAGAGTATTTTCAATATCAATATTATATTTATAAGTAGGTTTCTCAATTGTGTATCTAATATGTATCAATGTTATTCATTGAATCCTTATAAATAAGCTGTTTTGCACATTTCGCAACTATATGGTATGTCACCTATGTGCAACAAGTTAATTATCACATTTATGTGTTATTGTATTAGGGAAAAGGCAGAGGCGCACTTCCAATGGCACGCCGGAAAGAAGTTTTCGTGCCAATACTGCGGAGAACAGTTTGGGTTAGTCTATGTACCCATTTAATAACGATTTACGAGTGAGAATTTATTTTTCTTACATATTAAAACAGTATAAGATTTTAAGATAAAATGGCCATGTTTTAAATTATACTATGGTCATGCGGAGCAAATGCAATCATAATATAATGGGTTTTGTGAAAAGATACTATCTACTATTGTTGTTGTTGTTGTTGTATTCTGGCCATTTTTCCGGAACTCGACATCAAACATGCCTATTTTGCGTGGTCCCAACGCTGGCCTAGTACTTGTTGGGGACTTCACAAACACCCTTGAATTTCTTCACAGGTGCATGCAGGTTTCCTCACGATGTTTTCCTTCACCGCGAAGCAGTTGTAAATATCAAATGATATTTCGTACATCAGTTTTTGAAAAACTCATTGGTACAAACAGCAACACTCCTAACGGACCATTAAAGACAGAGCAGAGAGAAAATGAAAGAGATAAATATAGTTATATTATGTCAACTTCAAATTAAATAATACACGGGAATGTTGACCGTTCGCACTGTTCGCAACTTGGTCGAATAATACAAATCGGGTTCCGAAATCTTACGAGACTAGTATCACGACTTCGGCCGAACTCTGCTGACCAATGGGGCGAGCATTGCTACGGTTAACCAATTATCGCTCGCGGTTTCTTCAGAAGGTGACATTACCATGGTTACGTAATAACAAAAACGTTTAACCAATGATTGATTACGAATTTTCCGGAAGCTGACGTTACTATAGTTACGTTATAATATATAACATCCGCTTTAGTCCTGGAGACGTCAATCTAACTTCAGAGCCGGTAATATGACTGCTAAGCTGCTATGTAGAAATTTTCGTTCATTTTCCTTTCATCGGCTGTCACTGTCAGATATTTTTTCAAAGTTAGAATTTCAGCCAGAAACTATCAAGTCTCTATTAAACATTTGTATGGCTACTGACAGATTAAAGGATTATAGGTAGACTGTCAAACGTCTATCTACCATATTTCCACAAAGGTTACATAAGTATTCAACTAACGTCAACTAAGAGATGTGATGAATTATAATAAAGACAGCAATAGCATTTGTCTCTGTCAATGAAAAAATATCCTCGTAAGGCCCACCATACTATTTTCTTTAAATCTTATTTTGAACCTTGCCTTGTAAGGAATAGTGGTGAACTTCGTTTGTTTGAGAAAACGACCAAACAAAGTAAATGCGACTTTATTAAGTTTATAAAAGGTTTAAATTTCATTGAATTGGAGTGTACATTGTAATGTACATTGGGCCTTACAAGGATATGCATAATGGGTATGTGTATCACGAGTGTATTACTCTCCCTTCTTCAACCGGTCTGTTATGAATGTCTCCTGTGTAACCACATTTTGGTCCAACCAACTTGGCAGTAAGAAAAGGCGGCAAATTCAAATTTTATATATTTGGCTTACGTAAAGTATTCAACTAACGTCAACTAAGAGATGCGATGAATTATAATAAAGACAGCAATAGCATTTGTTTAAAATTGCCCGATAACATGGCTATTTGTAAAAATATCTTGATTTGGAAAAATACCTCGCCTAAAAATACCTTGCCTCGTCAGATAAATCATTAAATCCGATTTGAAGAAACCGTGATTAAATTACTAAACGGTTTTAGACAAATCTATGAAGAACTGTCGTTATCCAGTTTCCACAAGGAACAACGACATCTAGCGTCTAATCATGGCCGATAGCTAATTCTTAATTTTCGTAGACGAAGGAATTTTTATTATGTCAACTAGTTTTCAAATACTGAAATTTTGACGCAACAAAGATTCGATGACATATCATCGGGGACCATCGGAAATGTCGCGATCGTGCCTACTAACGAAAAATACCGAACCCATAATATTACACGACCAAATTGCATCCTTTGCCAAGTGGCTCAACATTCCTATGTAACTGACACGTGACTGTAAGTGTGATTCTCTTTCATGCAATATTTCCAATTTCTGAAGTGTATACCTAGCTGTGTTGCTGTTTGTACGAGCCGGAAATCGAACTCACGACCGCTGCGTAGCAGCCGTGCGTTTTACCGCTAAGCCACAAGCGCTTTATTTTTTTTTTTAATATTATTGTATTATATTTGATAAATGAAGCAATGTTCTATCTTCCAATTACTCAGAAATAAGCAATTTTTTTCTCAGAAATAATAAATTTCAATTAGTTACCTGATAGTTGCATTTGTCCCGCATGACCTTAATAATCTTGAAACAGGCTTAACCTTTTAAATATAGTTTGTAAGTCTACGAACAAATAAAACATGGAAGCCGCACGCCATACTAAATTGCCTTTCAAAAACGGTCCTGAATTTTAGTTGACAACTCCTCTGTTCATTGCATCACGGTAATGAATTTCAATATCAACCTATAAAAACTTAAACCACCATTTAAAAATAGTTGTGATTGGTCTATCAAAGTTTTGATTGGCTATATTCTATAAACGTTTGTCAAAGATGTTGCGTCCAAATATGCGCGGTGTTAAGAAAAGCGCTATGTCCTGCCCATCTTGGCACAATTGAACAATTGGTTTTGGGGGCATTTTTGAGCTGGCGTTAGACGTCCATGTTATATATGGTCGCAGTTGTAAGTATATCACGATTGCAGGAAAGTGTCGACACAGCTGTCCCACATACGCTTGCAGCACCCCGTCGCGTGTGTGTCGTGTCCACTGTGTGGGGAGGCCTTCGTCGGAGCCCTGGGGCTCCGGCAGCACACGCGCCGGACCCATCCCACGGTGAGTGCGACACGTGTAATGCTAGTATTGCTAGTTTATTATCCGTGGCAAGACGTACAGAAATAACCAATCTTAATGGCACAATGTCGTAACAGATGCTTACCATAGAAAAAATCAACTGCGAAAGACTCTGGTTGTCACGGGATTCGAACCCGCTTCCTCTGGATTGCCGGTCCAACGTGCTTCCAATTACACCAGACGACCTTCCGTGAATCACAGCGAATTTAGTCAATGGTATTGTAATCTTAATGGTTTTGTCATCACACTTGCTGTCTAAGCGCGCCATTGCTTTCATGCGTAGCGGGAGTAATAGAAAAGTGGAATTCCTTAGGGATTAAAAGAAATGTCGGGACGTCATAGAATAATATTTTGTCTTAAAACTTTTTTTTTGTCCGCAAGTGTGATGAAAAACATTGTATGCATCACGGTCGGTAAGTGGAATACTAACTCGAGTCATTAAAAGCCCTCCGCCTGCGGCGTCGGGCTTCTACCACTCTCGTCAGTAATTCCGAGGGCCTAGTGTAGGTAATAATTCTAATAACTTATAAAAAACGTCTCGATCGCGTTTACGTTTTCATCGTCCTTTGTATGAAATGACCACGAAAAACGTAAACGCGATCGAGACGTTTTTTATAAGTTATTACCTACACTAGGCCCTCTGTACTTACCTCCCTTGATGCACAATGTACTATGAATAGCTTGCTGAAGTAGCCCACTGCAGCGGCCCTCTCCTATTTCCCGAAATTTGCCTTTGTTGTATGCAAGGTGCCACTCCTTGTTGTACGAATCTAAGTCGTCCCGCCATGGCTTTTTCTTTTTTGGTCTACCTGGAGATACTGTTATTAAGACATGAAAGACATCCACACATAGATACTTTCTGTCACTTACGTCGATCCATTCGTGCCAGCTTTCGTGAATTTACCTGTAGAATTCCCCCGATTTATGTTTTAACATAAACATGAACAGAATTCTGAACATTAAAATGTTCTGCTTCAGGTAGCGAAGAGTCAAGAATCTGAAGAGTTGTACTGCTTCACGTGCCGCATACAATTCAGCAACGCAGAAGCCTTCCGACGTCACAAGAAAGTGTCGGGCGCCACCTGCCGCTCTGACCTACGGTAGGATTTTTTTTCTTTATTTAGAAACAGTCTTTTAATGTACAAACTGCAGTGTTATTCACTAAGGAAACCGCCTTGCTGTCAGCGCTGTGTTAGCGCTGCGGCAGCGTCGAGCCTAAAAATGGTATTCACTAATGTACTTTAAACGACACTAGTGCTCGGCGACGAATGCGGCGTGAGCTGGAACTACACTGCGTCGAGAGTTTGACGTTTAATGTACGAACTTCGTATTCTCTAACGAAAAACAGCGACGAACTCGCCCACAACCTCGCTCACAGCCTCGATTCCTAATGTCAAATAAAACAGCTAGGATTTTAGAGAAGGCTGTCTCGACGTCGAGCTCGTTGACGAACGCAGCGTCGAATGTGTGAATAAGAGAATAGCATAGCTGATTACATTACAGAGAAATTAGAGTTATAGACCTACAGTTTCCTTAAAAATACTATAAAACCAATATACTTAATTTATATAAGATAATCTAAAGTATACTGTATTTGATAGGAAAAAAAAAGAAAAGAGAAGATGTATATTATTATACATACATACGCTAATCAAGTAATCATAGAACAACATTTTTAGCAAAAATAAACTATAAATCATGAAGGCATTCATTAATTATGTATACATTTCAAGGTTTTCATTGAAAATATCTAAATATCAGGATTCTAAGGCTCTTGAATTATAACGGTTATGGCTGATTCTAATCATTTATTCGTAGTACTAATTAATTAATTATTTAAATTAAATTATCCAAAGGTTCTCTGGAAGAGATCGCTTTTTAGCTATAAGACCGCCTGTTGTAATCTGTTTCTGAAGTTTAGCTTAGTTAGTTTCACAAATGCTGAGTGGCATCCTTTTTGGTGTTCAAATCCTTACTGTTTCTACTAAAATGAATTCATTATACACCGTGTTTTTATTGATTTCCGTTAAATTGGACAGGTTACTTGGAACATTAATAGAAGTTGCCTGGTATATCGGCTTTTGTTAATTTCGAAAAAAAAATTTTTTCGTTCGTTTTCATACATAATAATTGTATAGGCGAGAATGTGAGAGAACCTTAAAAATAAGATCTCGGGCGACTGACGGCTGCTGACGGCACATGTAAAATAAGTAACATTCTCTGTCTCTCTCTTTTAATTTAAGAGCTCTGAGTTCTTGTCGGTGTAGCCATATGCAGCTGTCTCCACACTCCTCTGTCCTCAGCAGTCCTCTTCACCTCCTCATACGACATGACGCCCGCCTTCTCCATTATTTGGTCAGTGTATCTTATTCTTGGTCTTCCCCTTCCTCTCTTTCCATCCACTTTTCCTTCTATAATGTTCTTCAAAAAGTCATCATGTCGAATGAGATGGCCAACCATCTTGCCTCGTCTATTTTCTATTGTTGCCAATAATGTCCTCTCTTCAAGCAAGTAACATTAGGATGTAATAAAGGTTGCAATACACTTCTTCAGTCATCAAACTTATTTTTTTAATAACTCAATAACGGTAAGAGTTAAGACACTAGTTTCTTAGAGAAATAATATTTTTGACCTAAATAAGCTTCCCTTTAATTTGACGGAAATCAATAAAAACACGGAGTATATTAAAATAAGTATTTCTGTTTGTTATATATAGTCCTTGTGCATCGTGCGGTGAGAGTTTCGACTCAAAGCTGGCGTTGCAGCAGCATCGGCGGACGCATACAGCGCTCGTTCAATGCAATGTGGTAATTATTGTAGCTAGCTAACTTTTTTTTCAAGTGAAAGGTTTTTTATTTCATTTATTTATTTAATACTTGTTACACAAAATCACTAGACAAAAATCGTTGCATGACGACGTGAAGAACTTAATAACTCGAGATGAAACGTAGAAGAAATTTGAACTTGGATTTGTGACGAATTGAATTCCATTTACTTACTTACTTAGTCTTTGTCAGCCTCCGTAGCTTAGTTGGTAGTGAAATCGAACTCGGCTTCTCAAGCTGACACAAGTCTTTTTCCACTAGGACAACGAAGGTGGACCTTTTTGGCGGCACGGTGATTTCCCATTCTCTCCACATTTTTTTTATTTTTTTTAATGTTGGCACAACAAAGTGGCTTCACTCCACCTGATCGTAAGTGAAAAGTGGAGCCCAAATCGCGGCGGCAACGAACAGGAGACAATCAGTAACCTGTCAGTTGCCACCCACCGCCTTGCTGGCCCGCTAGATGCTTCTTCACGCTTCGTTTAAAGGTTCCCAACTTATATATAACATGGCCGAAGTTTAAGTTATTTCAAGTTTTAGACATTATGTGACTAATCGGTTTTGGGATTTCGACGTTTTAGGAATATGGTATTATGATATTTGGTTGGAGTGAATCGGAATCATTTTTTTATCCGCAACTGTGATGAAAACCATTGTATGCATCAAGGTCGGTAAGCGGAATACAAACTCGAGTCATTAAAAACCCCCAGCCTACGGCGTCTGGCTTCTAATACTGTCGTTAGTAATACCGTACTTACCTCCCTTGATGCACAATCTACTTTTTCATCACACTTGCTGTCTAAGCGCGCCATTACTTGCGTGTAATTCCCTAGGGAGTAACAGATATGTCAGTCCGTCATTTAATAATAGTATATATTTGAATATTTATATTATATGTGTATGTGTATATCTTGTTTAGATTAGCTTTTATATTACTATTTTTTTATTTATTTTTTCTTCCTGATCGCTTTGTACAGTTTGTCTGCCTTCTGTATCTAGTTCTCCTCAACTGCTCAAAGGTTAACTGGAAGAGATCCCTTGATGGGATAAGTTCGCCTTTGTACTTATTCTAAAAGTGATTATTTTTCATGTTATGATTTGTTTTTTTTTTTTCTGTACAATAAAGTGTTTCACTACTACTACTACTAATAATATTATGTCTTAAAACTTATTTTTTTGGCGGCAAGTGTGTTGAAAACCATTGTATGCATCACGGTCGGTAAGCGGAATACAAACTCGAGTCATTAAAAGCCCTCCGCCTACGACGTCTGGCTTCTAATACTGTCGTTAGTAATACCGTACTTAACTCCCTAGATGTACAATGTACTATTGCTTGCTGGGTAACTCTTTTTTGTACAGTCGACGTCAAAGAGATCATTACGGTTTACGTGCCAAAAGTATATTTGGGTCTCTATTGGTTCCCATAAAGTTAGAAGTTCGATTTTTGAAGCGAATAACGTTGTTGGTCCGAATTTTTTTTAGTCATATTGTCATAAGTCATAAAAAATAATATTATAAATCGGTGGTCAGTCTTATGTAGGTCATAATTATTGTTAGTCATAAAAGTCGATGCCCATAACTTTTAAAATCCATACAGCATCATTTCCAGAATGTTGAAAGCAATAACCTTCCTTATTATAACTGTTACAACGTCTATATTCGCACCACCACCTGATCAATTTAGTAAGTAAACTTGGTAATAAACTTAGTAAGTAAATGGTAAGAGTATTATTTTAAAAGTCGGTCCTGGCGCTTCGCCGGCCGCTGCCGCGGCACGCTCGCGCGCTGTAAGGTCACAGTTCAACCTAACACTCGTCGTACCTACACTGATCTGCCTTAGAGTCGAGTAGGTAAGGAAGTTTCTTAAGTTGCATCATAGTCCATAAATTTCTTAATTTAAATTAAGGGAAGTTATAAATTTCGTATTTAATATTAAATTTTTTGGATGCAATTCGGTTAGTTATTAAAACAATATGAGTAAGAACCATTAATAGGTTAAAATGATAGATAGACCTTTGAATGTTATAGTCAGCAATTTCATACCTTTTGTAATTAGAGTATGTAATGTTATAGGTTAGTAATGTTAGATCTAATTATTAATAATTTATACTTAACAAAAATTATGACTAATGATGCTTATATCAGTAAATTATATGGATATCAATTTCTGACTAACGAAATTTGGATTAACAAATATATGGGAAAGAAAGGGATCCCATTTATTTACACGACCTTAATGTCAAGGCAATAAAGTCGTGTAAATATATATTTAGTACAGATGGTGCCTTTTTTACGTCAGGTCCAAAACTTCAGAGGGCCATCTGCACTAAAAAAACGTCGTACGAGACATGTGCAAAAACGAAATTCGTAACTCGTCTCGATTTAAAACATCGCCACTTTCGAATTTCATGTTTTTCGCACTTCGTAATGTACTATTTTGGCACTTAACCCGTAACGATATCTTTGACGTCGACTCTGAACGTTTAGTGAATTTATAAAGTGATCGGTCGCAGTGTCACAGGGTGGACACGGCATACAAAAACTCAATCTGGGAGCCGATTCTCGCGCATTAGAGATGATGTCGAATTCGAGATATGTCGAAAAAAAATGGCGGATGTCCATTTTCGTATTCTCAAAATGTCACAGTAGAGAAATGTCTATGCTTAGCGCTCGACATGTAACGTCAGCTATTTGTCACTCGACATTGTGAGCAAACGTCAAAATCTCGAATCGAGTAGACCGTTCGTTCTTTACGATGGAAGAGTTTATGGCAATATTTGTTGGTGATGTTCTTCACGAAGCTCAACTTATGGCAGAGATCCCTCGTAGACGAGCCGAATACCGAAAAGATCCCTTTGAGATGCGTGACAAAGCGTTCATTAACAATTTTAGGTTGTCTAAGGAGATGGTTAGAGACCTAATTAATATCGTGGAACCTATTATAGTTCCTAAGACGCAATTTGAAGTCAAAACGAAGGTTTGTGGTTATAAGTACTATACTTTTTTTGTCAGCCTGTATATGTGTCCCACTGCTGGGCAAAGCCCTCCCCCTTGATCTCCAACTTTCCCGACCTAATGCCGCCTCCTGGCATTTGCTGAGGAATGTACTATTCTTATAAATAATTCAATTTCTTATGTACTCCATTTAACAGCCTTTTTCAAACTCCTGCAAACAACATTCTTCTAAAATATATACTGTGAAGGGCTCCAATCTATCATCAACATTATACGAGTATCATCTGAATCAAGTAACTAAATTATTATTAACTAGCAATTTGTTTGGTGAAAACCGAAGAAAATTTCCCCTGCCGGAGTTCTATGTCGGCCTCCAATAGCTCCGCCAACCGTTTTTTTTGAGCAGCAGAGGGGTACTGTTTTTTTTTATTATTATTCTCCATTTTACAGACTAAACAACGTAATTAAATTGAATGCGCTAAAATGGAGATGCTAACTTGTTGATGTTGATAAACAAATAGACAGTTGTGACAGTTCCGTTTCTTAATCACATTACTTACGTTTTATGATAATCCATTTCACAAAAAATATAAATCTTTGTACGCTGTATTGTTAAACATTCATAAGAAAATATGAAAATAAATTTAATTGCTTAACAAATACTAAATATTCTAACGGTTTACAAAGTAAAATTCAAAATCGGTGTTCAATTTCGAATTCTCGATTTAGAATCACTACAATCGAGAAAACGGAACGTAATTTGTGATAGACATTTAAAACAGTTTGCGACATTTATCTCTAGTGACAGCGAGAATACGGTTTTTGTGTACTGTAGACTTTTTTGTGACATTTTCGATAGACATGAGGCAATCGACATTATCTCTAATTAGAGATATGTCGTTAGAACTTGAGAATCGGCTTCCTGATATTTGTCCGTGCCTATGTGTGCGTACGGGTGTCTGTACACGCGCAATACAACATTAAATGCCAGCCATATTCCTTCTTGCCTACCGACGCATACCGGCAAACCTCATCCGGCGGCCGAGTGGGGTGGGGTAATTCGAATTGGTGCGGGGGTGGTCGTGGCCTTTCTGTATGTAGTATAGGGTGTCCCCTATTTTACGAGTTTTAGAAAATAATAACGCATACCCCCTAAATCGGTTTCTTTTACCTTAAAGCACACTGCAAAAAAATCAGTTCATTTCTGTAACTGCAACCCGTGCCGACTTTCATGCCATTTTCCTATACAATGTAGGAAAATGACCAAAATTTTTTTTAGTTTTTTTTAATTTTTTTCTATGGCATTTAAATATACTACTGTCTTGTAAACATTTTATCATAAAATTAACTTGATGAGAACAGAAAAACAATACATTATTATCAACTTACTGTCTGACTAATTTTTTTCATAGTAATTTGTATGGGAATTTCAGATGAAAGTCGGCACGGGTTCCTGTTACAGGAATGAGCTGATTTTTTTTTTCAGTTAGTTTTGGGGTTATAAATGCCGATTAAGGGGGTATGCGTTATTAATTTCTAAAATTCGTATAATAGGGGACACCCTATGTAGTACTATTACTTATTCTGTGGCAGTGTGCGACCTGGTTCTCATCGGAGCAATCGCTACAAACGCACTCGTTACTTGCGCACGCCGGCGCTAAACCGCGCGCCCGCAGCCGCGCCGCGCGCGCGCGCCGATCTAAACCTAACGCCATGTGCGAGCTCTGCGGAAAGAAGTTTCATGTGAGTCGCTTCTAGCCAGTCATGCACAGTCGAAGACAAAATAAAGGGTATACAAAAACGTTCAAAAATATGTCCCAGTGCACTCTAATTCTGTGTAATAAGAACGTCGTAACATATTTATGAACGGATTCTTTCGATACTTATTTTTGCACTTGACTGCACCAACAGGTTTGGTTTCGGTCAAAATGTAGCCGCAAAAACCTCGCATATTTTATGCATGAGCCCGAAGCCGCTAAGTTTTGTTTGTCCCTTTCGGTCTTATAGACATATTGATGAGACCGAAAGGGACAATGAATAAGAGGGTAGATTTATGCAGATTAGAGATTTTACATTGTTCTTAAGAGGAAACGAGAACTGCCTCTTACCATTAAAACGTATTGCCTTGTGTCCTCCACGGATATTGACATTTTAGATATTTTCGGATCAAAGAGAAGAAATGCGAAATCGGTTATAATTTGTGTGTACCTATAAAGATAGAAGATACATTATTTATTTTAGTCATCATCAGCCTATCTCAGTCCATTGCTGGACGTAGGCCTCTCTTATTATCTATGCGTAATTGCGTATAGACGCATTAGGAAGTAAATGCCCATAATCGCCACGCTGGGCAAGCGGATTTGCGATCGCAGTAATGTGTCCACTATGATGACGCTGCTGCCCATCGTCAATACTATCAAGAATGGTCAGTGGTACTTCACTCCCTTAGTCGACTTTTACGACACACGTAAGACAACTCTTACGTGTGTCGTAAAAGTCGACTACGACGTCTCAACAGACGGTGACAAATGTATTCTTACTGCCGTCACCACTCGGCGAAATAAACTGAAAAAAAAATCCACACAGCTATTAACTCCCCTGGTTTTACCGACGGCAAGTTATTGATAGATATTGCTTACAGTCTGCGGCTGCATTGTCCTACCACCAGCGGTCGCACACGGGGGAGAGACCATTCGCCTGCACTCGCTGCCCAAAGACCTTCGCCCTCAACCACTCACTGCAGGTGAGATTTCATATAATTTTTTTATCATGTATCTATCGCATTGATAATAGATACCTTTAATAAATAAATAATGAAACGAAAATGTAACTAGCAATACATTGTTACACTATTTAATCGACATACTCTTCATCCATTATTTTCTATCTTTATATTATTTCAGATTTAACTAATCATAATTAAATATTGTTTACAATGAAACCTACGTGTTAAAAACAATGTAAATTTTTAGCTTCTTTAATGCATGTTACTTTAATAAAATGAATGATTATATTGTTTTGACAAATAAGACTTAAAAACATCATCCCAGGTGAGGGGAGATGTAGGGTTAAAACCGGATATAGCTTTTAATACGTAAAATGTTTAGTTGATAAGTGCAATGTAACGTGTCTAAGTTTAATAAACATTGTTTTGATTTTTGGTTTTAATGTTTATATGAGAGTACAGGATTAATCACATTTATGTGTGTCAGGCCCACATTCGAACACACACAGGCGAGCGTCCGTACCACTGCTCGCGGTGCTCGCGCGCCTTCCTCAACGCGAACAACCTCGCGCGCCACAAGAAAACAGTAAGTTCATACAGACTTACAGAGCGAGAATTCGTATACTTGTGAAATGTGTCAAACTCTTAAAATATTGGATGCAAGGCTTCGCAATCCATTCACATTACATTACGTTTGCAGATTAACACACATAATTAGTATTTTTAGTAGAATAAATAGAGCTACGACAAATTGCGCAAAAATGGGTACCCTATTCTTGAGTGTTATCGGGAGAAATCATACATTTATTAATGTATAAAGTAAAATGATTTACGTTATAGTTCAATGTATTATGCATGCGGTTTGAATTTAAAATAAAGTCTAAATTTGTCAGTTGCAGTAGGAACAAAAATGCCTTCTATTCGGATAATAACATTACCTTATGACAAAGTATGATATGTAAACTAATCTTATATTCACAATGTGTTTTTCCAACTTACGTCAATGAATACTCATTAATCTATATGTCAATATTATCAACTCTTACCCATTGATTATCCTAAGGATAATGAAATAGTGCTACGTTATGGATATTTCTTTGAACCATTTGTTCACATTGTTCGCAACTTCTATAAAAAGCGCGAAACGTACGATGTGTGTGAGAAATCATACATTTGAAAAATGTGTAATGTGTAATGTTTGACGTAATTAATTTGTTCAGGTGCACCTAGGACAGAAGCAGTGGTCGCGATGCACGGTGTGTCGCCGCTGGCTGTCGTCGCCGAGCGCGGCGCGGCTGCACGCCGCCACCGTGCACGCCAGGGTCGCCAATCGTGCAGTCTAACAAATATTGACTGTGAGAAATCATACCATGGCGAAATGTGACCCAATGTTTTTGTGTACCAATAAATAAAGATCTATCATATTCATAATAAACGTCTCCTAACGTAGCAAGCTATATTGTTCATCCCTTTCGTGCTGATAAGTATTGATAAAACCGAAAGAGACATACGATACGAATCAGCAGGAAACGTTTAGTGAAATTAATAAACAATACAAATTAAAATATTATCGAACCGGGCTACTCACGTATTTAAGTCGATGATTTCTCGACATGTTTCGACCCATTAAGAGGGTCCTCGTCCGGAGCACTCTCGGCCAAAGCCCGACGCGTACTGCGGGCCTGCGCTGGCCGCGGGCAGTGGTAACGGGGGCGATGCAAGGAAAGATCTACCCTCAGTTTAACTTTACGGTACATGGGTAACCCGGTTCGATAATATTTTAATATGTTTGAGTCTCACGTTAGTTATAATTCTAAAACAATACAAATGTTTTAAATCACGTTATTTTGTTGTTATTCTGTCACGTTACGGAAGACAAAAATTGCAGTCTGATAGAAGAATTTATTCTTCACGCTCTATTACAGTTCATGAAATATAAATTGACAACTTTCTACCTACATTATAGTAAAAATAAACGTTCAATTTATATTTCTCGAACTATAATATGATTAGTAGAAATGCCACGTAACTGTCAAAAAAATCTAAGTTTTGTACATTTTAATTAGGCGCGGATCCAGGACTTCGTTGATCCCCCCCCCCTGACCTATGGTATGGTGGTATTTTATACTTAAAACAGCACCTTAGCCATACATAACTCCAGTGTCAGGGGGGAGCAAGTGTCCCTTCCCCCCCCCTGGATTTTAAGGGACTGCTAAACATAGGCCTCTCCTGTACGCTTAGCACATGATTGGTGCGACAATATGTCGCCGCGAGATAGACTATCCGTTGTTTTATTAATATAGGTAGTAAAAGCGTGCTGTATGCCCTTGGGGGCCTGAGCTAACCTCATCCAAAAGTGATCCACACTCTTTCGAATTGCTCCCGACCCGTGGTCCAACAGCTATGTCCAACTGGTTGGGCCGCGGGGAAATAAAATTATCCATAATTCAACCGATTGTACTATGAGGAAGTTAGTTTACCCGTGGTCCAATTGGTTGTATCACGGTACACTAAATTTATCGATAGTCCAATACTAGAACATGTATTTACGTATAGTTCGAGAAATATTATTTGACCGACTGTTGTCTTACTTACGACCTTTTGTTTTGCGTTAACACTTACTAGACAATCAGCAGTCGAGAACTTTTCTATTGTTAATGACGCAAAACAAAAGGTCGTAAGTAAGATATGAGTCGGTCAAATAATATTTCCCGAACTATATATTAATTGGACAATTGCCCCTCAGTTGTACTATGGGTCATAATTACATGACAGTAAAAAAAGAAATCTGACAGTTGAACCACGGATAATTTACCGACCCGTGGTCCAACCGGTTGGACATAGCGGTTGGACCACGGGTCGAGAGCGTTTCGAATATCGTCAACTCATTCAGCGGTCGAATGCCCTACACTTCTTTCGTCTGATAGCGGCCACCAATTCCGTAACCTAAATACACTAAGTATCCGGCTCCACTGACGTGGAGCGGAGCGAAATTGACCAATGAGGGTTTCTGATACTTTTTCTGCCACTATAGGGAGGTAAGGTGGCAGCACCGAGCGGAAGTTTTGACGAACTGTCAAAATAAATGCGCGCATTTAATTTTCAATATATTTACACGTTTATTTATCCTGAAAACCATTACTTTAGGAATATTATTTTCTAAAATAATAAAAAAAATTGTTCCGACTCAATACCCATGAAATGAACAAAGTTATAGTATAGGTAAAAAACTTAAGTAAGTCACCTGTTGTATGTAGTAGTGATCTATTCAAATAGACAATACATGTTTAAAATGCGAACACAAACAAAACAAATGCCTATATGGATAGATTGCAACCACATACAACAGGAGCTTTTCTTAACTTTTTCACCTATAATTATTTTTTAATACCGGTGACTTTGCGCGCCTGTTTTATAGCTCAGTCTTCAGTTCGACAACCGTGTACCTATTAGTTGTAATCCACTACAAAATCAATAAACTTCCAAATAAAATACAATTTCGATATATTAGGTCCAGGCGCTTACCTATATTATTATGAATAGTATGAATCTGACAGCTGTGTGGACCAGACGCCTACTCTAGCGCCGTCTGGTGGCAGAAAAAATATCGAAAACCCTCATTACATTCTCCAAATTCGAATTCGAAATACTGTGATGCGGTTTCATTGGCCGAGCTCTCACAGCTCCGCTCCGCTCCGCTTCAGTGGAGCCGCACCCTAATGGTGCATTCCACGTCGAATGTCGGGTACGTGATGCCGTACTTCGCGTACATTTAAAAAAGTTACGAATACAATTTTTTGTGTACCTTAATTTTATTACTGGGTGTTTGTATTTTATAGAGAATTCTCGCACGTTCCATTTATTTCTAAGGTAGCTATCATAGCCGTCACGTTCCCGACAAAGTAGACTTTCGTGGAATGCACGTAATATTATTCATGCGAAAGTGCTTTATTTGTACCACGGCGGTGACAAATAGGCGTACGGCCGTGATGGTAAGCAGCTCCTGTAGCCTATAGACACTTGCAACTACAGAGGGTTCATCATCATCATCATATCATTCATATTCATAATAGGTAGACGTTTGACCACGATCATACCTGCTGGTAAGTGATGATGCAGTCTACGGTGGACCACGCTTACCTATGAGATACCTATTCACTCTTGCCTTGAAGATGATTCATATTGTACACATGAGTAAACACAGTTTCGGTCAAGGCATTCCACTCTTTGGCAGTTCGCATAAGGAAAGTCGAAGCGAAACGCTTCGTGCGTATTTTTGGTACCTACCATGAAGCGATGCCGGAGTGCCGATTGTCTGGTATATCAGCCGAAAGACGTCCACTGCTGAACATAGGCCTCCCCCAAAGATTGCCACAATGACCGGTCCTGTGCTACCCGCATCCTGCGGACTCCTGCGACCTTCACCAGGTCATCAGTCCACCTATCAGGGCCTACCAACGCTGTCTTCCGGTACGTGGCCGCCACTCGAGAACCTTCCCGCCCCAACGGCCATCAGTTCTACGCGTTAATTATCCACTATGGTACAATTAATTGATCTTGCAACGCTACGTCAATGCGTTTTTTGAGCAGCGTTCTGGGGAGCATGCGGCAAGAACGTTACGGATACGATGCGTCACCGACACGTTTTTTGACGCGGTTGCACGTTTATATGGGAGCCCCTTTAACCCTTAAATGCATGGTGTACGATGTATCGTACATAACCAAAACTTACCTATTACTGATTCGTTGGTGTACCTAACTGTATAACAAAAACTTACATGTGTTTATAAGCAAGATGGCGGAAATTCGTTTACGATGCGTGCGTTTAGCGGTTTTTAACTAAGTAAGAAATTATTTTTATGGGAATTTTGTAATTCATACCATAACGATTTTACAATTACTGAATTTAATATACTTTTCATCACACTTGCTGTCTAAGCGCGCCATTGCTAGCGCGCGTAGCGGGAGTAATAGAAAAGTGATATTCCCTAGGGAGTAATAGAAATGTCAGTACGTCATTTAATAATATTATGTCTTGAAACTTATTTTTTTGTCGGCAAGTGTGATGAAAAACATTGTATGCATCACGGTAGGTAAGCGGAATACTAACTCGAGTCATAAAAGCCCTCTGCCTGACGGCGTCGGGCTTCTAACACTCTCGTTAGTATTTTCGTACTTACCTCCCTTGATGCACAATGTACTACTTCAATCTAAAAGTAAATAATATTTGCATGTTTTATCACGCACGATTTTTCAAAAAATGGATAATGTATGATGTATCGAAATTTTGATTACCTAGTAGTACAAATTCCACCCTAAATATGTTCACAGATTTTTCTATTTTTCTCGTGCTTGCGACGCCATTAGGTATGCACATTTTGTTTTTGGAACGAAAAGAAAAAATCATGCATTTGAGGGTTAAATATCTATTTTATTATACTTTTTTGTTGTCGTTAAAACGGCAACACGAAATTCAAGGGTGTGTGTGAAGTCCTCAACAAGTACTAGGCCAGCGTTGGGACCGGGGATAGTCGCGAAAAAAAAATTACGGTACAGAAGTGTTCATGATTTTCAGTCGCGTTTCATTATTATGTAAACACATTTGTAAGAGATGAGTCTGAAAAAATGTATACATATTAATGAACTCAAACTGTACTAGTATTAAAAAAAATAAAGATTTTCATATGGGTCCCGAAGGAAACCTTGTTCAGAAAGACCATCTTAACAGGTTTTTCCATGAATGTAGGATTAATATGGATTTGACAACGTTATAATAATAGCAAGAACGAAAGGGATGGTCTTATGAAACTTTTTACTAGTAGAAGTGAAAAGGAACGATAATCGTCCGTCCTTATCACTGTGCCACTATTTTTTGTGTGTGTGTGCATTAGATGCTAAATGTAAGTGCCAGACAAATGCGTTGAATACGTCACTAAGTGCCTGTGTGGCACTTTCGTCTTAGTAGTAAGTGACTATGTCTATCCCTCTTAGTGGCACACTATGTGCGGCCCCTCGGGTTTTTCACACTTTATATCACGACTAATGTAACACCCGGTATACATTTATAACGCGTTATAAAAATAAACAAGCTGAAATCTTGTAGACAAGATCTGGGTCACGTTTTATAAAGTTACATTGTACAATTTCGCTGTTTGCCTCTCTAACGGACGCACATATTGGCTAGAAAGAGAAGAAACAGCAAGTAGGCATGCGGGAAAAAAGGACTTAAATAATACATTCGTGAAAACTTTTCAGAATTATTATTTGCATTCGATAACTCTAATACTCATCTCTCGATCGGCCGATCGTTTCGTTTTCCTCACTAAATATCGTATAGCACTGAAAAACTTGGCTTCGAGATTATTATTTTACAAGTTAAACCAACCTTTTCTTCCTAGAGTACATTTAGGTTACTATGAATAAAAAAAAACAACTGTCACTGTCAATAACGTCAGTGTCAACTGTCATCACCAGATCACTAAAGAAATACATTCTCTGCTGTTTGCTTGACGAAGATTGAAAATTCAAATTATTTGGTTAGAATGAAAAAAGATAATTGAAAATGGAACAAACAGTATTAAACGTGAAACGACCTCCAAACTCGATAGTTTGCTGTCGAGCCTGTCTCGCGATTGATGGCAAACTAGTGAACATGCATGAAAGCTACCTTGTTGCGGAGTTTTATCGTGTTACTGGCGTCAACGTAAGTATCGATCATCATCAGCCTATGGACGTAGGCCTCTCCTATTACTATGCGTATAGACGCATTAGGAGGTAAATGCCCATAATCGCCACACTGGGCAAGCGGATTGGCGATCGCAGTAATGTGTCCACTATGATGACGCTGCTGCCCATCATCAATCTTGTAGAATGGTCAGTGACACTTCAATCCCTTGGACATAGTGTTGGTAACGACTCGAATCTTCTTTAAGTCCCATTTTAGGACTCTTCTCTTTTTTACGGGACTGTCAAGCTTAAAAGACTACCGAGTCTTTTAATTTGCGAGTCGAGCCCTTTTAGGCTTACTCGGTCCTGTATATAAAGTTTTAAAGACTACATGACAGTAGTCCTTAAAACTGAGTTGAGTCTTATAATGAAGGACTCAAAGGACTCGAGTCTTCACCAACACTAGCTGGACATACGGGTGAATTAACTTTTTTCTGTCTGTTCTGTTATTGCCATGGTTATGGTTGCCTGAGTCACGCTTGTTTTATGCAAAATTATGCTACTTAATTTATGCAAACGTGCATATAGTCCATGTTTGTAGATGGCCCATCAAGTAAAGTGTTTATTAACACCAGAAAAATGCATGTTTGTATAGTTTAAGTATTATAATAAGTCTTTATTACTGATTAAGTATAATTAAATAACATTAGATTAAACTATAAACTAAACCCTAACATATGTACTAACTTATAAAATAATCAGAATACAATAAAAAAATAAAAAACCTATGATAAACACTAATCAAACAACCTGCCCCGAGTCATTCCCGGTGCAAAAGTTCCCATAATGCTGGCAGCATTGCCGCACTGAATGGCGATAGACAACCTTTGCACCAAGAACGACCCGGAACGGGGGTCGTGACCGTCTCTGGTAACCATAATTCAAATTTAATAATTTATAATTTTTTAATTGAAAATTATATACACTTAACTTACAAATAAAGAAATAATTATGCATAAAACCAGCGTGACTCAAACAACCGTAACCTTGGTAATAACAGACAGAAACAAGTTGATTCACCCAGGCCTGTACTATTACCAATATAAACACACTAAGAGGTAATGCTCACCACGCTAGACAAGCAAACGGGTTAGTGGTTGCAATGGTGTGTCTACTATGATGATGCTGCTGCCCATAATTAATCTTCAATAAATTTATGATTGGTGACACTTCAATTGCTAAATCAACTACTACTATGCTTACAGGAAGAGTTGGGGTACTATTACACTGTTTTATATGACTTGTCAGTAGAAAACGAAAAATATGGTTGACTTTCCATAGCATTTGATTCATTTGGGTCAAAATTCTTTTCATTGTCTTGTTTCATACCACTCTGTCACGTTTTTAGTTGCTGTTTCGGCTCAGTACCTATTAAAAAAAAACCAGTGCAGCTGGATTTCTTTTTCATGCTAGATTTGAATCCATACATGAGAAATTGAAAACAAAACATCATCTCATACAAAAAGCACAACTCTGTCACGTTTTTTAGGGACACAAAATAAGACAACGAAAATAATTTTGACCCATTTAACACATATTGTGAAGGTGCATTTAAGAAAGTTACGAATACAATTTTTGGTGTATCTTAATTGTATAACTAGGTGTTTGTATTTATAGAGAATTCTCGCACTTTCCATATATTTCTAAGCATCATAGCCATCAAATTCCCAACAAAGTAGACTTTTTCATGGAATGCACCTGAAACAAATTTGCAGATATATTTTTGTTACTACTAATAAATATTCATAATTTTATCTTAAAATGTATTGTGAACTTGAGGTTTAAGATTTTAAGTTCGTAATAAAACCAAAATTGTGTTGTAAAAGTGGTTGTTTATGGAATAATTCAAGTTTTTAGTTTGTTTACAATGGAAAGAGTTGAGGTACTATTACTGTTTTTTCTGAAATAGAGACTTCTCTAAATGACCTCAAGTAACTGGACCTGGGCAACATGAGTGACCATAATCTCATAACAATCTGCTTTATGAATGAATTCCGGGTGTCCCAAGATTATGGGACATGAAGGGAAAGTACCTAAAATATTGCAGATAGGATATTTCGCTGAAAGAAGACTTAATTTTATTTTGAAAATTAAATAATACTGCTGAAATAAAAGTATGAAAACGGATAAACTCGCGTATATTAATTAACTTTAACTTCATTCCGACGTTTCAAACACTTTACATGGTTTGCGGGTCGCATTTCATGAGTAATCCTCGCGGTAACCGAAGAAAATATTAAAATAATAATACTGCATTAAAAAAAATCTAGCTTTTTCTAGGCGTCAAACCTACTTTAATGAATATTTTCGTAATTTTATGATATTATTCGAAAGAATGGATAAAAAATAAAAAATTATCTTAATAATAATCATCATAGTATCTAAAACAAAAGAATAAACAATATTGTTCAGTTCAAAATTCGAAGAAATTATTATTATTATTGATGTATTGGGCCAGTCTATGCCGCTTCGACCAATCGGTTGATCTATTGTGGCGGCCCTTTGTATTTTAAAGGATGTTACTTATTCCCGTTGAGTCCAGAAATTTCCAGATTCTTTGGGCTGTAATGCTGTGTACCTCATATGGTTGCAGTATGTGCCTACCTAGGTGGATACTTCTTTTATGCATTAATGGTCCGCAGGAGCAGAGGATATGCATCGCAGTTTCTTCCTCTTCCTGGCAGAACCTGCATAGTGCTTCTTGTTTCTTACCCATTAGAAACATGTGTTTGTTCAGTTTGCAGTGGCCGGTCAGAATTCTGACCACCGCACAAGTTTTGTATCTTTTGAGCCCTAGTAGCTCTGTAGTAGTTTTGTTGTTGAACCCTTGTATCAGAGCTTTAGAGTGTGTGTTTCCTTTGACGGCCTTCCACTCTCTGATGGCTCTCATTTTTTCCAGATTGTTAATCAGCGAGTAAGCCTGTTGTTTGGTGGTTCCACAGAACGGTTCTGGTCCGATCAGGGGAGTGTCCGCACCTTTCCTGGCAAGTTCATCCGCTGCTTCATTTCCGGCAATGTTGGAGTGTCCTGGTACCCATCTAAGTGTGACTTTGTTGGAGTTAGCCAGGACGTTTAGATTTATCTTGCAATCCAGGACAAGTCTAGAGTTGGTTTCTAGGGACTCTAGTGCTAACAGGGCAGCTTGACTGTCCGAATTGATGTAGATGTTTTGATTTCTGAGGTTTCTGTCCAGGTTAATCTCAGCACATCTGTTGATGGCGAAGACTTCTGCCTGGAAGATTGAGGCCAATTCACCCATGCTGACGCTCGCTCTGAGCTTAGGCCTCTCCCCATATATGCCACATCCTACTTTTTCGCCTTTTTTGGATCCATCCGTGTACCAAATGTGGCTTCCCTTTTCGACAGACATTTGGTCGTTCGCCCATTTGTGTCTCGAGGGAATTTCCACCTTGTACAGTTTGGTGAATTGACATTCTGTATGAATATCATCTGATGGCATGCTGAGGGTACAGTTTTCAAATACCTGTGCCTTAAGTGAGACAAGGGCTTGAGAGCGCCATGTAGGCCTGTTCAGCGTGCTTATTCTGTAGACGCATTGCTTTGCCTCCTTCTGCACTTGCAAGTGGAGTGGTGTTATATTAAGCAGTGCGTCTAGGGCCGCCCCTGGTGTAGAGGAGAAGGCCCCTGTTGCCGTTAGGCAGGCCGTACGTTGTAGGCTATTAAGGGAATTTATTGTTGTCTTTTGGCTAGCTTTGGAGCACCATACAGCGGAGGCGTAGGTGATGATGGGTCGCACTACCGCTGTATAGAGCCATAGAGCAATTTTGGGTTTTAATCCCCACCTTGCTCCAGCCATGCGACAACAAGACCATAGGGCCATTTTTGCTTTTTGTAAAATATTTTTCATGTGAGGATTCCATGTCAACTTTTGGTCAAATGTGACCCCTAGGTATTTCACCTCACTTGAATAGGGTATTGTTTGTCCATTAAGTTCTAGTTTTCCGAGTTTTTCCAGTTTCCTCTTTTTTGTGAAAGGTACTAACACCGTTTTGCTCGGATTAATGGACAATTCATTTTCTTTACACCATTTAGATATTGTATAAAGAGCTCCTTGCATCAAATCTGAGATCGTATGGAGGCTGGGTCCTTTGATTATGATTACAAGGTCGTCGGCATATCCCTGTGTGTCAAAATCTTTGTCCCGCAGTATTGTAAGGAGTTGATCCACTGCGAGGGTCCATAGTAGTGGGGATAAAACGCCTCCCTGAGGACATCCTCTCGTGGTGTGGAATTTATGTTCTATTTCATTGAGGGTTAGAGTAGCTACTCTGTTGGAGAGCATATTCTCTACCCATCTAGTGGTGGTTTCATCTACTCCCTTTGATCTCATTCCCTTAAGAATGGTTTCCGTGGGTGTATTATCGAAAGCACCTTCTACATCAAGGAACGCACAGAGAGCGGTTTGCTTTTCCTCTAGGGTTTTGTGCACCTTGTCAACCAGGTCAAGTAGGGCAGTTTCTGTTGATTTTCCCTTTTGGTAAGCATGCTGATTGTGGCTGAGTGGTTTTGCCACCAGGTAACGCGCTCTAATGTGCTGATCAATGATTCTTTCCATTGTTTTTAGAAGGAAGGATGTTAGACTGATTGGTCTGAAGGATTTAGGCTGCGAGTAGTCCTTTTTCCCTGCTTTAGGTATGAATTTTACCTTGACCTGAGTCCATTTTTCTGGTATATATCTTAACGCAAAGCTCGCTCGAAATATTCTGACCAGGTGCGGGAGTAGGAGGTCCTGTCCATGTTGTAGGAGCGCAGGGAACACTCCATCTTCTCCGGCCGATTTAAATGGCTTGAATTTGCTCAATGCCCACTTAATTTGGTTTGGTCTAAAGATGTTAGATGCCAAATTCCAGTCTTTGTTGCTTGCCCTATGGATTTCTTGATTCCTTTGGGTGCATGTTTGTGTGTTACTGTTGGTATACGAACCTGGGAAGTGGGTTGCCCTAAGGAGGTCGAGGGTTTCCGCTTCCGTGTTCGTAAACACTCCATCCGGTCTCTTGAGTAGACCAAGATAGTTGGTTGGAGTCTTTGAGAGTATTCTGTGAATTCTCGCACCTTTATTTGTTTGGGCAATTTCGTCACAGAATCTTCTCCAAGACCGCCTTTTTGCTTTCCTGATTTGTTTATTGTATTCAGTCAGTGCCCTGCCGTACCGTTCCCACTCAGATGGCGTGGCAGAGTGATTGAATAAGCGGCGTGTGGATTTGCGGAGTTTCTCCAGCTTTTTGTTCCACCACGTCACAGTATTAGATGACTTTATTGCCTTCAACGGGCAGCTCTGCTCATAGGCCTTAGTCATGCCTTCCGAGATAAGATCGACTGCTAAGTTGAGGGACAATGGTGATTTAACTTGTGTATGAATTTCCTTTAGACGAGAATCTAGTTCGGCCCTATATGCCTCCCACGATGTGTCTTTTGGATTTCTACGCATAGCTATGTCGTCATCTAAAGAGTCCCTAACACCAAAGATTATGTGTTTATGGTCCGACATTGAGTTTTCGCAACTGACATGCCAGTTCGACAGGCACCTAGCCACCTTTTCTGTTGCGAACGTTATATCTAATACTTCCTGTCTCGCCCTAGTTACAAAGGTGGGCGTATTGCCTCTGTTTAACAGTTGCAGACAGTTAGTAAAGATAAAATCAGCGAGTAACTCACCTCTTTTGTTAATTCCAGTGCTCCCCCAGATGGTGTGGTGGGCATTGGCGTCGCAGCCCACGATGAGTTCTGCCTTTTGTGCTTGAGCGTACTCTACAACCTTAGACAGTTCTTCTGTGGGGTCTAGTTTGTCTCCAGGCAGATAGGCGGAGCAGACTAGTACCTTCCGTGTTCCTCTGCCTTTGAGATCGACGTAGGCAGCTACGGTGTCGTCACTGCAGATTTCTGTAACAGGTAAGAAGTTAATACGTTTGTTAAACACAATGCAGGCTCTGGGTTTAAGACCTTTTTCATGTACGAGTACCTTTCCTGCCCTGTTAAGTCCGGTTACCATGGCTTTGTTGTTCAACCATGGTTCTTGTATGAGGGCGATGTCCAGGCCATTGTCGCCAAGGATCTTCTCCACGACCGCAGTGGCCGCGATGGCGTGGTGAATGTTGGCCTGGAGGAACGTCACCCCCTTTGTCCGCGTCTTCATATTATTTGCCGCTGCGTTGGGCATCTCCATGCCCTCGCTGGCGGCCTCTGCCCCCTCTGCCCCTGGGGCGAGTTCTGCCCCTGGTGTCTCCCCTGCCGGCGAGAAACCGCTGCTGTTGCCCAGCTGATGCGCCCGATGGCCCTGGTCTGGGATGGGGTGAGGACTGCACAGCCCTTTTTGGGCCTAAAGACACCTTTCGGGCTGGCGTTTGTGAGTGGGTGGTGGGTTGGGCCGGGTTTGTGGGTTGGGCTGGGTTTGTGGGTGGCGGTGGTGGGTTAGGAGGTGCGCTTGTTCCGGCCTCTTGGGCTTTGTGTTGACCCTTAAGGCGGAACATGACCTCGCGGAACCCGAGGTTCACTTTGAGTCCCATCTTTTTCAGATTCTCCACAGATATGTCGTCTAAGGATAGGGTCACCAGGACCCCACCTTTTTCGACCTTGGTGTGGAGAACCTTCCAGAACTCTGTGTGAAGCCCCTGGTTCTGCGCGTAGATGAGAGATAGTGACTGCTGCACCTTGGAGTCATCTATCTCTGGGATAAACACCATGGCTATGTTTGGCTTGGGAAGCTCATTTTCCGGTATGACCGTGAGGTTGGCTTCCGGCCATGGCTTCAGGGACGGCGTTATCTCTTCTAGCCAGGCTTTAGAGCGTTGGTCGCTGCAGGTGATCAGCAGCCAGCCTGGCTTGTGGGAGTAGCTCTTAAATTTGGGTCCTTCGTCCGTCTTCAGTGTCGCGATCTTCTGCAGGATGGCTTCGCAGATGGAATCCAGCTGGGCGACTGCCATCGGGCTGGAGTTCCTGATCCCGACACGAATCTGGGCGAGGACCTCATTGTAGGGCCGTGGTTGTTGGGGTTGGTCCGGGGGGGTCTCACTCACCTTTGGGTTCTTGGGAGCGTTTCCCTTTGGTGAGCTCTCATCCGGGCGAGGTCGCTTTGCCGACCTTTGCTCGGGTTTTGAGTTGGAGGACCCGAACTTGTACCCCATCTTTTTGAGCTCTCCAAAGCTCTTTGTGGCTAGTTGTAGCGCCTTGTCAGACTCTACTCCCAGACCTTTAAGAGCCTTGAAGCGCCCTCTTGCGGCGCCCGTCAATCTCTTGGCGGGCATCTGCGGTTCAGGTTGGGGGTCGTCCGATTGGTTGCTTGGGCGGCTAGCGCGTCTTTCAGCCGTGTCGGATTCCTCCACAACCTCCATGATTTCCACTGGTGCTTGGGCAGAGTTTTCCGCACCTTCCACCAGAGGAAGTAGTTCCTGGTAAAGGTTTTCCAGGGAACCTTGTTTTTCTTTTTGTTCTTTTCTTTCCATATAAGTCCCACGAAAAGCTAGGGTAAAGTAGGTCAATTCCAGCAGAGCCCCGCTTGCCGGAATAAGGCTAAAAGTAACCCTCGAGGTCGCCCGGTATCGAGGGGTGGAATCGTTAGCGACTGAGCTCCCCCTCAGCCACGCATCTCTCGGCACGATCCGCACCTTAGATTGGGGTTTTTATGACGAGGTTGTCTCCTCCATATATACTTATTAGGTACTTAGATACATATGTGTGTATATATAGAATATCTATGAATATATCTACTTATATATATATAACTTAAACCTATAGATATGGCAGGGGATATCGCCATAGGCTCACACCCGGGATCCAGGATATAGCAGTTTAGTTTACCACTCATCCCAGTTCCCGGTTGTGTGCCCAAACCTCTATCCCTAGCCATACCCGCCCTCATAACTTAGCTGCTGGTGGTCTGGGGTAGGTGGTGGTAAGTGCGACGCCCATAAGGCCACCAGCATTTCCAGGGAGTGCGACGGGGACGCGTATGATGGACTTGAGGTTCAGCTCTGTAGTTCAGCGTCGCATACCTGAACGTAGCCGAACCTCCTACCCCCCAAAATTCGAAGAAAATTGTAGTTGGTTCGATTTCAGGGTGAAGCAAGTATTTTTTTCAAAAACTTTGAATGCAGTTTTATTTGCCTTTCAGAATAAAATAGTCTTCTTTCAGCAAAATATCCTCTCTAAAATATTTGCGGTACTTTCCCTTCATGTCCTATAGTCATGAGATGTATTCAACTTTATTATGAAAAAACCGTGCCGTGCCGTAGCCGTGTGGTGACGGCAGTAAAAATACATTTGTCACCACCCCAACTCCTACTGCGGGTGTCGTAAGAGTCGACTAAGGGATTGAAGTGTTACCATTATTTTATAAAAGATTAATGATGGGCCGCAGCGTCATCATAGTGGACACATTACTGCGAACGCCAATCCGCTTGCGCAGCGTGGCGATTATGGGCATTTACCTCGTAATGCGTTTATACGCATAGTTAATAGGAGAGGCCTACGTCCAGCAGTGGACTATCATAGACTGATGATGATGATGAAAAAACAGAATTTTGTCAGCATGCGGTAACAATTTCTAATTTCAGGTGGTAAATAATGACAACCTGCCGCAGCACCTTTGTATCTGGTGTGCGGCTTTGATGAAGCGCTGCGCTGCGTTCAGAGCTAAGTGTGACCGAGCCACGAGCTGTCTGCAACCGCTGTTGAAAAATGTGAGTATACTTCATTATAGGCCTTTGACATTTTTATCAGATGATTTTATGCAGCGTTTTTGCGGCAGTGTTTAGAATGAATATAAAGCCCGATGCGGGAGCGACAGTGACGTCCGCAAGATTGGCATGTCAGCGACGGGTCGTCAGATAAATGGGTTGATGATGTGTCCCCTCTCTCATTGTTGTGTCTCCTATTGCGTTTCGCATCTAGAGCCTGAAACCAACTTTCGTCGTGAGCCTTGCATCCTTCCACTAGAGCCACCCTCCACTTATTCCGATCGTTTGCCATCGGTTCCCAGTTAGCAGGGCTGATACCGAACGCAAGCGTGTCTCGCTTAGTACAGTCCTTAAAACGTAACAAGGGTCTGCCGACTCTTCTTTTGGCAAAAGCAACTTCGCCTAACAGTAAGCGAGTGGCGTCCATATGCTGTGTAACCAGACATCGGACAGTGGTGATAAAATGTATGATACTGATAGGACCTCGTGCAGGGTCCGCCTGGATAGCTGAAAATGAAAGTAGTTTATTTACCAAGTTAACCACTAAAATAATTGAGAACCTGCGTCCTGCTTAGTCCGAGTTTCGTCAATGTTACATGATAACTTCTTAACTAGTTGTACAAAGAGTGAGAGGTATTTACTTGTACTAATTCTTACTTAGTGCTAAAACTAAAAAAACAAAAGTATATGTATATATATAATAATATGTGTGTGTGTTTAGGGGTTTAAAGGGAGGAAATTTTATTTAAGAAGTTACCACCGTCTTACCCTTTAATCTGCACACCCCACATCAGTGCTCGATCGTATATACCTGAAAACCTATTTAGATTCCAATACTTGTCAAAAAGTATTGCCATTGAAATATTACGTGGTTCGGTAAATTTTCACTTCTGTAAATGTATATAGGTAGCTGCTTATTTTATATATATACAAATTAAAATAAGTATATTGTTAAACACGACATTTAAATCTACTTCTTAATTAAAAAGTCTCAAAAAAAGATATTTAGTTTAATTGTTTTATCCGAGAAAAGTTTAAATTACAATGGCAATAACTCAGGATTTAAGGTAAATGTACCATATTGCGGTATACTAAGGCACTTTTGACTTTGATTGTGGGTTATTTTAAAAATACGAAAATTCTAGGTGTGTAATAATTTTTATTTTGTAGACGTGTCTTATGAGATGGATATGAGACATTATTTTGCCCCATAGCTTTTTAATTATGGAAATAATCGCAAATTTGCTAAACCCTTCGTTTGTCCGTAATTGCGTGGTAAAATTTGGCGCATGCTTCAATTCCGTGAGTCGTTGCACATAATTGCGTGATATCTCGTAAGGTCGTATTATTCAAGTATTGTATTAAAATAATAGAATTAAAAATTATTACAATCGTGTCATAGTAAGAAAAAAATATCGTAATTTTGTAAGATTTGTAAATTTGACTCTTTATAATTATAAATATCAAAATAAAAAATGTTTAATGAAAGACTTGGATTTTGTAAGACTTTTTCCTGCTATTTATTTATTGAAAACATTTATCCAAATTTATAATTGAAAGAACATGAATTAAAAAAAAATTAACGTCTTTTGAAACTATTTGGGTACCTACACGTTTGGATAAAGCAATCTTCTACATAAAATATATGCATGCATAGCATAAGTATATACCTACCATATAGGATATATGTATATTGCATTTTTTAGGGTTTATTTACGTTTTATTTTTTTTGCGCGTGATTATGATTAATAACTCTAATCCAAATATGAATGTTACTAACTGAGTTATAGCGTAGACCGATAGACAGGCAGACTGATGGGTGAACGGACGGACTTACGAACCGTCATGTTGTTACTGTAAGGGCTTCTATTCAACTAACAAACCCTAATAATCCAATAGCCCCCTTTTCCTGTAATGTTTTTTATTAATATTTGTATATTTTTTTACTATTCCTCATATACCGGAATAACAGACATAAGAAGAAAATTCTTGTACATTATTACGGGAGTCGGAAAAAATATCTTAAATTGGAAAAATCGAGAAAACCTCTTCTTAGACTGGAAGGTAGAATAATAATTATGAGAATAACACGGACATGTTTATCTTTTGTGCATTGTTTTTACAAATATAAGACATTTATTGTTGATACTATACTCCATTACTTCGTACTTATGACGTAACGAGCACTAACTTTGGGCTTGAAAATAACACTAAAATTGAAAAATAATCATATACCGGAATTACGTCACTGTCATCTTTGGTCATGAATATACCCATTTACATCAAATTTATGAAAAAATGTAGCCCCAGTTATAAATGATTGAAGAAAACATTGATGTCTGATTTTCCGTTATTCCGTGACACTCCCGCAATTACGTACATTGCATCTGATTTGTGAACATAATTACGGGAATCATCAAATAGACTATTTTCATTAAAATATGCTTTATATTGACATGAAAAATAATTGAAAACTTTGGTTAATAACTACAAGGCAATAGTTTTACAAATTTGGTCCAAATAAACTTATCAACATGTCAGAGAAACCTTACGAAGTTCCCACTGCCTCCTTACACTCGCCGACTACACGAACCTATGGAACTACTGTTTGGTTAGGACTAACGGATTCGAAAGAGCCTCACTGCTTTAGAATTGATTAAGTATGTCTTATAATTGTGTTTATCGGTTGTTTATGAGCTATAATTTATGAAGTATTTATTTAAATCATGAGTTTAATAATAGTTTCCTTATTTTACGACAAAAATCTAAATATCACGGCATAATGTACTATCCCGGCATAGTGTACCTTTACCTTAACAACATTTGGTACCAATTAATAGTCTAGTAAAGTGTGATTAAATTTTTAGGAAAACTGGTTAGGTTACAAAAAGGTTGTTAGTTTAAGAGCGCTCGTACACCTGTAAGTTCTTACGTAAGTTATAGGGACGGAGCTATACTAAGGAATGAGAGGTGAATATCACTATCTCATTCCTTAGTATAGCCCAGCGACGGAATATTATATAGACGAAGCTTTACATACAAAAATGCCTTTAAATAATGGCCCCAGCCCCATTGACACTGACTGCTATCCCCTCTCCATAAATAAGTCCGCGCACCTTAAAATTATATCCAATACACAATTACGCGCTATTAAAAAAAAGTTGTGATTGGTTAATAAAAGTTTTGAATAGTTTTGATTCGGTAAGACAGAATTGTATGCGTCAAACCTCTTGCGCGGCGTTACAATATTATGACGTTGTCAAACCTTACAGGGATGATATTATGCAAGATGGAACCAATTCATATAAATATTATTTCGACCCGCATTTTTTGTTGAGATTATGCACGTCCATATTAAACAATAAGGTATATCCGTAATAAAGCCAACATTTGCAAGTATTATGTCATGTAGATGAAGCATTCGAATTTAGTCAGATTATGTTTATTTTTTAAATTGACCAAAGAGTTGACATGTGGCAAAAATAGCGGAATCCAGAATATTTTTACAAAATACTAGGTATCAGTTTTCGTAAATAAATAAATAAAATATTTTTCATCACACTTGCTGTCTAAGCGCGCCATTGCTTGCGCGCGTAAAGGGAGTAATAGAAAACTGATATTCCCTAGGGAGTAATAGAAATGTCAGTACGTCATTTAATAATATTATGTCTTAAAACTTATTTTTTGTCGGCAAGTGTGATGAAAACATTGTATGCATTAAGGGAGGTAAGTAAGCCCGACGCCGTTAGGCGGAGGGCTTTTATGACTCGAGTTAGTATTCCGCTTACCTACCTACCGTACTATAAATTGTGCATCCAAATTACCAAGTAATTATATTAAATGTAAAGTTATCGTATTTTTATTTTATGGGCATTTTCACTTCTAGGGCTACCCAATTAGATTAACTCTCACAAAAAAAAAAATACTTCGATGTCAGCTTTGTAACGACAATTAAGTATTAAATATTAATAAAATGTTTTTTTTTTATCATTTAATCCAGAACGAATACGCGTTTATGCAATATAAAAACATGAATAAAGTGGATTTACGTAAATATTTCATGCTTAATTGTCGAAACAAAACTGACATCGAAGTTAACTTTTTTGTGAGAGTTAAGCTAATTGAATTGGGTGTTCCTAGAAGTGAAAATGCTCTTATGATAATCGTTAATGATACGCAGTTTTTTTAAATTGGCTGCTTGTCGATAGGATTGCTGCCTTACAAATTTGCACGTTTAAAAATTCCTTAGGTATGCGCGCGCCTTTTAAAAGTTACCATTGTATTTGTTATTCGGAGTGGAGTGAATTTCAATTGTATGTTGCGTTTATTTATTTTTGTTGTGTTTACTGTTATTACTTATTTTATGGTGCTTTTATGTGAATTGTGAACTTCAAGTAATGAACAAGAAAAAAATAAAAAGGTTAAACGTAACTTTGGGATAGTACCTAAGTAAGTAGTAATTACCTAGCAACAAAGTTTAATAAAAGTGTTACTAAAAGTCGGTTATTCCTCGTAAGTGTGTTGAAAAACATCGTATAAAGCTTAGCACACTTGTATCATAATGTACTAATATCGGTAATAATGTTATGAATCGGTTTGGTAGAGAATTCGGTTGACTGATAGAGAATGCCTTAAGGCATTAAGTCCATTTGTACTTTTTTATTGTGCAATAAAGTTTAAATAAATAAATAAAGGATAGGTATAACAATCATGGTGTTTTCATTTGAAAAACTGTTCTTCGTAGGTGGGTATCATAAGATCAAAATGCTAATCATACGAATTCGGCATTTATTCGTTTCTAACAGACGTGCTGTTTCGTTAGATGCCTTATGAATAACTTTACACTTTTGATACTATTAGTAAAAGAACATATCTATATGATTAATGGCAGACATAGGGGTCTATGTACATTGCGACTTATAATCGCACGTTATTATCGCTGCGCGATGTCAAATGCCATAAGTACTGGTCTCCTTTAATCATGCGACGACAACGAGACTACAGAGAGTGGGTAATAGTCGTAATACAGAGCAAAGATTTTATTGTAATAGATACTATTTATTCTAATAGATGTATAAAGTCAAACAAGAAAGTGTGCCGCCGCTTTGTAGCGCCACCTAGCAAAGTATACATAAAATTTTTGACATACACCAACTAGACCTTCTTACCAGCATCATTTAGAAAATTAGACAAAAGGTGGACGAATATTACGAATGTATAAAAAAAATATATTTATACTTTGCTAGGTGGCGCTACAAAGCGACGGCATACTTTCTTGTTTGATTTTATACGTCTATTAGAATAAATAAATATTTAATACAAGTAGAAAGATTACGAACTAAATCCAAAATTTAACACGTTCAAGGGCGTAGCTGCTATAGCATTCGGGTTAAGGCCCCCTTTATATGACACAAATGCTATAGCAGTCTTTAATCATCCCCCTTTCTTAACCAGAAATGTTAGAGAATTCGCTCCGCTATAGAAAATACCCATAGTCCTCGGCTTACTGTCACGTTGTACCAAACCTGGATAAGATTACTGTCACATCACATGATTTTTGCTTAGTTTTTGAGTAAGCGACAACCTCATCTCTTTGCCCTCTTTTTACGCGCACAAATGCTATAGCAGTCGCGGTAGTATGGGGATTTGTTCAGATGTGCGGCATGTGCGCCGGGAGAGTGCAAATACATAAGATGATGTTTAAATCGTTGTAAATACTGTTTATATCTATTATTTCTATATATTTTGAATACGTTGCTGTAAAGAATTTTAGTAGGTATTTATTTTTTACTGTGAAATGAATTGGAGATGGATTTAAATATGCGAAATGTAAATTAAAATATTTCCATCAATATGTTCGCCGTTGTGTTTCGCTTACGTTTTCAAGAACATAATATGGTCGATAATTGGCTCTAGACGTTTAATACTGTTTGTTTACAGCATAACGGGGGCATAAATACATTATTAGTCAAATATCCTCGTCCTGCCCAATGTGATTTATAAAGGACATATTCGATGGTTTAGAACAAAAGAAAAGCGATTATATTTTCGAAGTCATTAGGTTTCAATTTCAAAAGCTCTAATTTAGTATACGGGCAGGACGAGGTTAAATCTGTAATATTTGTAATTACTAGACGATGAAAAATAGAACACGAAAAATTTGTCGGGTTGTTCGAAGAGGCAACTGATAAATCTTCGGAAGAGGTTTTAAGTGTCGAGGAGTCGGAACTATCAGCTAACGAACGAGAACTGGTGTGGCAGGACAATGATATAGAATTTTACTGGCATATGTAATCGACTCCTGACTAAGTTATTCTATAGCAGTCGAATGCTATAGCAGTATGCGTCCTTAACTACCATATTTCTCATGTGTTATAATGACACGCATGCTATAGCATATACAAAATTTCCATACAAATTTATGTGTCATTTTTGGTCGGAAGCCAAACTCCTTACCGTCCGTGAACGTGTTAAATTATTTTTTGTGTGAAAATAAAATTAATAGGTAGTTCACTTACTCATAGAAATGTTGCATAATCCCATCCCCGATATGTAACTCAGTAACAAAAAGACATAAGTTACTATGAAATTAGTATAGAGATACGACATTTGGTTTAGCGTATTAGTCTATACAATAATCTGTTGCTTTAAATAATTATTTATCGTGTTCAGGATCAAACTTACGCAAACCAATGGTTCCCATCTTCTTTCTTGTGATCCTTGGAGTTGGATTTACACCATTTTACTGCACAAGACGGCATTGTACGGGGGTTTTTGATTTTATTATTTTGTAGCAGCTGACATCCTATGTCACGGAAAATCTCTGTTGCACTAAAGCTGTCAAATTCAACCGCGGCACACTCAATCGTTCGCGGCACACTCGTCGTGGGGTCATTTTTGGGCTCGAGTCAGGCTTCTATTGTCTTCTAGTTCGTTGGTATAGCCCCGTCCCTATAACTTACGTAAGAACTTACAGGTGTACAGCTGGCCTAAGAAGGACCTGTCTGAAAATCAGCGCTGGGTAAGTGAATATACTTCACATATCTAGCTTATGCTGAGACAGGTACCTATTGCCCATACCTATACAAAGCAATTTTTATTTATTTAATTTTTTAATTTTATTTCATATTCTACTTTTGGGTATAAGATAAGAATTCTTTTTTTGCTACATTCCTTGTTTATAATTTTTGTGTTTTTTTTTCTTTTTTCTTGTTTTGTAATTTGTTTTGTATTCTGTAATTTGGGCAATCAAACATTTTTATTCTTATTCTTATTCGTAACCTATTTTTTTCTAGCTGTCTACAGACTCTTTACGAAGTATTGACCGTTTCGCCAACCGACTTGTAAGTCTTAATATGACACAAATAGAAGTTGACAATATAGACGGTATCAACACGTCAGAGGTATCAGATCCTGTTGAAACTTATGCACTAGACACAGAACCTGTAAAAGAGGAAATTTCTGGAGAATTAGGCGAAATAGATAACATTCAAAATGATATTAAATTTAATGTGAATGAAGATGTAAGTAATGACAAAAAAGATAAAATATTTAATGTAGAATACTTTTATGTGCCTGATTTTGGTAAAATTGCTAATAAGACTGAAGAAACAGTTTGTGAAACGAAAAATGAAGAAAAAGTTAAACCTGATAAAAGAAAACGAAAAGCGAAAATAAAAGAAGTCAAAATGAAAAGGCAGAGGAAAAAGGAGAATGATACAGAAAGTCCAGTTAGTGGTAACGTGCGAAGGAAAAAGAAAAGAAAAGAGGAACAAAAATTTAATTGGGAAAAATTCAAGAAGGATTATAATGTGGATGTTCAGATATTAACACATGTAAGTACCTAATAATTAAGATATAATATAAATATTATGACACACTGTATACAAATCAACCTAGTCCCAATCCCAATTAGGCGTGTGATGTGAAATATGTGTAATATAGCTTGTGTAATGTGAAATCTAAATATAGGTGGTTCAAAAGACGCAAATAATAATACACACACAATAAATACTAATGCATACTTCAGCATCGTGAATATCGTGATTGATATAACCAGGGATCGGACAAATGTGCGTCATTATTTGCAATAATATTATTGCAAACAATGACGCACATTTGGACATGACTACAAAATTGATGAAATGAATAATCAAACGAATAATTTCTGGAAATTTGATTTCAAAGTTTTAAGGTGACTATTTAAAAAGGTTTTCATAGCTACCGGTGACAAATATGTTATTTTCTGAAAATGATTAATTATTTTTATTTTATTTTATTTTTTTCAATCAACTTAGGAGTCGTGTCCATATTATTGCGAACAATGACACACATTTTTCCGATCTTTGGATATAACACATGTTTTTGTACAGTCAGCAAAAAAGTAATAACCTCCCTTGATGCGCAATGTACGATTTCATCACACCTGTTCGGTAAATGCGTCAATGCGCGAAGGCGATGCGCGCCGTAGGTGCGTCATTGCGCCCATGGGCAATCATAATTTCTGTTATAAAAATGATGTGCTTTGTCACTCACGTGTTCGAGTTAAATCCCTGATTTTTAGAAATGATTTAGACCTTTTTAGTAGTCTCTAGTAGTTTTGTAAAAATATATTGTTTTGTGTCAGCCTTCATAGCCTAGTTGGTAGTGGTGACCCTGCCTACGAAGCTGGAGGTTCCGAGTTCGATACCCAGCGAGTTATCACAAATATGTGTTCCTTGGTCTTGGCTGTCTATGTAGTATCTATCTATTATATATGTCGTCGCCTGGTACCCACATCACAAGCCTTAATTGAGCTTACCGTGGGATTAGATCCATTTGTGTATTATCAAACCGTAATCAGAACGGGATTCGAAAGTACTGACACAACAAATGACAACGTTTACCAAGAAAATAGTTGTTTACAGATGTAGGGAGTGATTAATTAATCTATTGTCTGTAAGTCTCTGTACTTAAACTATGAATATACGAATAGAACTAGAAATATGTCTCAGATTGACTTATACACTGTTGTGTCAACAGTACTTTCAAATCCCATTCTAATCGCGGTTTGATAATAAGATGTCACAGATATTAATTTAAAAAAATAAAGAAGAAGTCCAAAGACGCAATATTTTCGATACGTTAGGCACTGGTCTCACCGCGAGCTACTAAGCCATGAACTATCGGCCGCCGGGCGAGTATCGCCGTGTCTCTTTTATTTACACGGGAGTGCGTATCTTTTGTTCGTGTTTATAGCCGATAGTTCATAGCTTAGTAGCTCGCGGTGAGACCAGTGCCTAATACACAAATCAAACACATTCAATAAAATCTTTATATTATGTTCATACGTCGCACTCCAGCGGGCATTTTGGTGGCTTGTCAAAATTATAGATAAGGTTCACAAATACATCAATTCATTTTCAAATAAGCAGAAGTATTTGTACTTAGTATTTGGTACCTAGTATTTATAATGTACAATTCTAAATATCTTAGAAACTAAGGTAGTATGTTAGTAACTTATTATTTTTAGTATTCATTCAATTTGAAATGAAAATACAATTGACTAGTATGTGAAATATTTAATTTACTTAAGTAGATATGTTATGCGAATATATTATTAATATTTTTTCTAAATTGCCGGCGGTCAACGGTCAATGAAGTGTGTTTTGGTTAACATTATTTGTAGTCTCAACCTCTTCGTTTTAAATTAGACTATTTATCATTTTTAGTGTCGATTCCCGGGATTCGATTTTAAGACACTTTGTAATTTCAGATATACTTGTTTTCCTTTAGGGTGCAGGCGTACTTTTGACAATTTGTTCATAGTCTTATTTATTACATTACAGGAAGACTCCATTGGCAAATTCGAATTTAGAAAAAAATGTATGTTATTTTTTATCTCGGAGAAATGTTTAATTATGTATGAATAAACTTCACTTCCTCTTCTACGCTGGCTATAGCGAATACACGTTTTGCTTCTTTTCACCGAATTCAAATAAACTGTTACAAATACTAAATACATTTTAATACTCGTAAGTTAAGATTTTTTTTGTAAACCTTACGTTGCCACGAAACTGCCCGCTAGAGTGCGACGTATGATTATGTTTCACATAAGCGCACAAGTAAGTCGAAACATAAAGTAGATAGGTACGTAACAAGTGTTCTGTCAAAATTATTTAGAGACGCAATTGGCTATATACACCGTGTTTTTATTGATTTCCGTTAAATTAAAGGGAAGCTTATTTACCTCGAAAATAATCAATTTCTCTAAGAAACTAGTGTCTTAACTCTTACTGTTATTGAGTTATTAAAAAAATACGTTTAATGACTTAACAAGTGTATTGCAACCTTTATTCCTAATGTTACTTATTTTGACATGTGCCGTCAGTCACCTGAGATCTTCCCTTTAATTTAACGGGAATCAATAAAAACACTGTGTATATATCGCCTGGTACCCACATCACAAGCCCTAATTAAACCGTGGGACTAGGTCGATTTAAGATGTCCCATATATTTATTAATAGGGATCGGAACTATGGGTGCAAAACTTTAACAAAAGTTTACAATTGACATATGGGAACACTTTAGCCAAGAAAAATACGAATATTGTTGAAAAATCTGTATCCAATTTTATTCCCTATCTCGGAATCTTCAACTTACAATGTGTGGGTGTGTAGATATGTATATTTTATGGATGTATGAGCTATGTCAAGTCCACTTGAGAAGTTTTGTTAAAGTTTTGCACCCATAGTTCCGACCCCTATTTATTAATAAAAAAAAGAAAAGAAGCAAGTCCTCAGACGCAATATTTTCGACCCGTTAATCAGGAGCAACAGCTAGCCGAGATAGAGGCACGGCGGTGCTCGGCCGAGTTCCGCCGCGCGCGGCACCCGTGCCACACGTGCGGGAAACACTTCCGCGCGCAGGAGACCTATGACGACCATCAGGCGAAGCATACCCAGGTGAGATACTGGAGCATTCCATGAAAACGTGTCGTAAGCGAGACTGTTACAGTATCATAATAACATATCAAGGCTTTAAGATTGACAGTGTTTCCTACCAGCTAGCATATTTTATTAGGGTAGCTACCGTAGCGACACGTAAGCGACAAAAAGTAGATGTTTTCATGGAATGCTTCTACTAGTCTTACAAATTTAAAAAATATTACCATTCATCATTATAATACCAATGTGTTACCTCAACTGTCACATATGTGGGAAGCACTTTCGGGTACAGGAGACCTATGACGATCACCAGGCGAAGCATACTCAGGTGAGATCTAATCTTACAAAATAAAAAAATATTACCTTAAAAATGAGGTAGTCCTCTATCTTCCCTCAATTGAGGTAAGTAGTTAATTCTAATTTAATAGTACATTAGTTACAAAAATGAGGTAGTCCTCTGTCTTCCCTCAATTAAGGTAAGTAGTTAATTCTAATTTAATAGTACATTAGTTACAAAAATGAGGTAGTCCTCTGTCTTCCCTCAATTGAGGTAAGTAGTTAATTCTAATTTAATAGTACATTAGTTACAAAAATGAGGTAGTCCTCTGTCTTCCCTCAATTGAGGTAAGTAGTTAATTCTAATTTAATAGTACATTCGTTACAAAAATGAGGTAGTCCTCTGTCTTTCCTCAATTGAGGTAAGTAGTTAATTCTAATTTAATATTACATTCCGACACAAGTGCGAAAAACATGAAATTCGAAACGAGTGGCGATGTTTTAAAGCACGACCGATGTGTTTTAACCCTTAATAGGGCAATGGTAATATATATACCACCTCATTTTGAAACTTCTTCTGTCATTTCATTAGTGTCAAAGCCAATGAAATTATGGTGTGACTGATGCCTTATTAAGGGTTAAATCGACACGAGTTAATCAGGAGCAACAGCTAGCCGAGATAGAGGCACGGCGGTGCTCGGCCGAGTTCCGCCGCGCGCGGCACCCGTGCCACACGTGCGGGAAACACTTCCGCGCGCAGGAGACCTATGACGACCACCAGGCGAAGCATACCCAGGTGAGACACTAGTCTTACAAAGGACAATGAGTAATTTTGGTACCCCCCTCAATACTTATGAAACCTTTGCCAAATGATAGCTCCAATGCTATCATTTATTTCATACTATGGCCGCCAAGTCGCAATCGCGGGCCAAGATGGTCTAGACGATTTAATGTTGGTAGGTAGATATGTATATAGTGTGCCTCTGTTATTTTTTTATTAATATAATGATAATAAAATGCATAACGTGTCGTTTTCTTTCTATTATAATATAATAAAACATACTAGTGAAACCGTTGCCGTACCGCGTTCTATTTTTGCAAAAAGACCATGTTGGCTCGCGATTTCGACTTGGCGGCCATAGTATGAAATAAATGACAGCATTTTAGCTATCATTTGGCATAGAATTCATAGGTATTGAGGGGGTACCAGACTCCATACTAAAGTGCCCATGGTCCTTTAAAAATATTACCATTCATCATTATAATACCAATGTGTTACCTCAACTGTCAGACATGTGGGAAGCACTTTCGAGTACAGGAGACCTATGACGATCACCAGGCGAAGCATACCCAGGTGAGATACTAGTCTTACAAATTTAAAAAATATTACCATTCATCATTATAATACCAATGTGTTACTTCAACTGTAACTAAGCACTTTCGGGTACAGGAGACTCAAGATGATCACCAGCATACCCAGGTGAGATACTAGTCTTACAAATCGTTGGCTGACAAGCAAAACTCACTATAAAAACTGTCACTACTCTTAGCAATCTCTTATGTCAGTATTAAACCAGTACTGAGATAGGAGCTATATTTCAAGTAGGTATTTGTTACTTAGTGAGTTTTGCTGGTCAACCGACGAAATTTAAAAAAATATTAACACAAAAATGAGGTAGTCCTCTGTCTTCTCTCAATTGAGGTAAGTAGTTAATTCTAATTTAATAGTACATTCCGACACAATTGCGACAAACATGAAATTCGAAACGAGTGGCGATGTTTTAAAGCACGATCGATGTGTTTTAAATCGCCACGAGTTAATCAGGAGCAACAGCTAGCCGAGATAGAGGCACGGCGGTGCTCGGCCGAGTTCCGCCGCGCGCGGCACCCGTGCCACACGTGCGGGAAACACTTCCGCGCGCAGGAGACCTATGACGACCACCAGGCGAAGCATACCCAGGTGAGACACTAGTCTTACAAATTTAAAAAATATTACCTCAAAAATGAGGTAGTCCTCTGTCTTCCCTCAATTGAGGTAAGTAGTTAATTCTAATTTAATAGTACATTAGTTACAAAAATGAGGTAGTCCTCTGTCTTCCCTCAATTGAGGTAAGTAGTTAATTCTAATTTAATAGTACATTACGACACAATTGCGAACATGAAATTCGAAACGAGTGGCGATGATTTAAAGCACCACCGATGTGTTTTAAATCGACACGAGTTAATCAGGAGCAACAGCTAGCCGAGATAGAGGCACGGCGGTGCTCGGCCGAGTTCCGCCGCGCGCGGCACCCGTGCCACACGTGCGGGAAACACTTCCGCGCGCAGGAGACCTATGACGACCACCAGGCGAAGCATACCAGGTGAGACACTAGACTTACAAATTTAAAAAAATATTACCTCAAAAATGAGGTAGTCCTCTGTCTTCCCTCAATTGAGGTAAGTAGTTAATTCTATTTTAATAGTACATTCGTTACAAAAATGAGGTAGTCCTCTGTCTTCCCTCAATTGAGGTAAGTAGTTAATTCTAATTTAATAATACATTAGTTACAAAAATGAGGTAGTCCTCTGTCTTCCCTCAATTGAGGTAAGTAGTTAATTCTAATTGAATAGTACATTAGTTACAAAAATGAGGTAGTCCTCTGTCTTCCCTCAATTGAGGTAAGTAGTTAATTCTAATTTAATAGTACATATTAGTTACAAAAATGAGGTAGTCCTCTGTCTTCCCTCAATTGAGGTAAGTAGTTAATTCTAATTTAATAGTACATTAGTTACAAAAATGAGGTAGTCCTCTGTCTTCCCTCAATTGAGGTAAGTAGTTAATTCTAATTTGATAGTACATTCCGACACAATTGCGAAAAACATGAAATTCGAAACGAGTGGCGATGTTATAAAGCACGACCGATTAATAGGGCAATGGTAATATATTTACCACCTCATTTTGATACTTCTTCTGTCATTTAATTAGTGTCAAAGCCAATGAAATTTAGGTGTGACTGATGCCTTATTAAGGGTTAAATCGACACGAGTTAATCAGGAGCAACAGCTAGCCGAGATAGAGGCACGGCGGTGCTCGGCCGAGTTCCGCCGCGCGCGGCACCCGTGCCACACGTGCGGGAAACACTTCCGCGCGCAGGAGACCTATGACGACCACCAGGCGAAGCATACCCAGGTGAGACACTAGTCTTACAAATTTAAAAAATATTACCTCAAAAATGAGGTAGTCCTCTGTCTTCCCTCAATTGAGGTAAGTAGTTAATTCTAATTTAATAGTACATTAGTTACAAAAATGAGGTAGTCCTCTGTCTTCCCTCAATTGAGGTAAGTAGTTAATTCTAATTTAATAGTACATTACGACACAATTGCGAACATGAAATTCGAAACGAGTGGCGATGATTTAAAGCACCACCGATGTGTTTTAAATCGACACGAGTTAATCAGGAGCAACAGCTAGCCGAGATAGAGGCACGGCGGTGCTCGGCCGAGTTCCGCCGCGCGCGGCACCCGTGCCACACGTGCGGGAAACACTTCCGCGCGCAGGAGACCTATGACGACCACCAGGCGAAGCATACCAGGTGAGACACTAGACTTACAAATTTAAAAAAATATTACCTCAAAAATGAGGTAGTCCTCTGTCTTCCCTCAATTGAGGTAAGTAGTTAATTCTATTTTAATAGTACATTCGTTACAAAAATGAGGTAGTCCTCTGTCTTCCCTCAATTGAGGTAAGTAGTTAATTCTAATTTAATAATACATTAGTTACAAAAATGAGGTAGTCCTCTGTCTTCCCTCAATTGAGGTAAGTAGTTAATTCTAATTGAATAGTACATTAGTTACAAAAATGAGGTAGTCCTCTGTCTTCCCTCAATTGAGGTAAGTAGTTAATTCTAATTTAATAGTACATATTAGTTACAAAAATGAGGTAGTCCTCTGTCTTCCCTCAATTGAGGTAAGTAGTTAATTCTAATTTAATAGTACATTAGTTACAAAAATGAGGTAGTCCTCTGTCTTCCCTCAATTGAGGTAAGTAGTTAATTCTAATTTGATAGTACATTCCGACACAATTGCGAAAAACATGAAATTCGAAACGAGTGGCGATGTTATAAAGCACGACCGATTAATAGGGCAATGGTAATATATTTACCACCTCATTTTGATACTTCTTCTGTCATTTAATTAGTGTCAAAGCCAATGAAATTTAGGTGTGACTGATGCCTTATTAAGGGTTAAATCGACACGAGTTAATCAGGAGCAACAGCTAGCCGAGATAGAGGCACGGCGGTGCTCGGCCGAGTTCCGCCGCGCGCGGCACCCGTGCCACACGTGCGGGAAACACTTCCGCGCGCAGGAGACCTATGACGACCACCAGGCGAAGCATACCCAGGTGAGACACTAGTTTTACAAATTTAAAAAATATTACCTCAAAAATGAGGTAGTCCTCTGTCTTCCCTCAATTGAGGTAAATAGTTAATTCTAATTTAATAGTACATTAGTTACAAAAATGAGGTAGTCCTCTGTCTTCCCTCAATTGAGGTAAGTAGTTAATTCTAATTTGATAGTACATTCCGACACAATTGCGACAAACATGAAATTCGAAACGAGTGGCGATGTTTTAAAGCACGATCGATGTGTTTTAACCCATAATAGGGCAATGGTAATATATTTACCACCTCATTTTGAAACTTCTTCTGTCGTTTAATTAGTGTCAAAGCCAATGAAATTATGGTGTGACTGATGCCTTATTAAGGGTTAAATCGACACGAGTTAATCAGGAGCAACAGCTAGCCGAGATAGAGGCACGGCGGTGCTCGGCCGAGTTCCGCCGCGCGCGGCACCCGTGCCACACGTGCGGGAAACACTTCCGCGCGCAGGAGACCTATGACGACCACCAGGCGAAGCATACCAGGTGAGACACTAGACTTACAAATTTAAAAAAAATATTACCTCAATAATCACCAAATTAAAAATTTAAAAAACCGACTTCAACCGGTTTCTCCAAGATTCCCGATTTGTTTCCATCATTGGTGTCCTCAAATCCTACTTTCTGAATGCAAATTCTTGTAAATGAATGAAAATTACCAAAAGTGCCATACATGTACCTATAACAATTGAAGAGATCCCTCGATTTCTCCAAGATCCCATCATCAGACCGCAACTTGGTGCCAACGGGACCATCTCGGGGTAATACACGTTCGATCACAAAAATAAATTTTAAAATCGGTTCACTATTCTCGGAGATATCGGGTAACATACATACAACAAACTTTTTTGAAGTCGGTTAAAAATGAGGTAGTCCTCTGTCTTCCCTCAATTGAGGTAAGTAGTTAATTATAATTTAATAGTACATTACGACACAATTGCGAACATGAAATTCGAAACGAGTGACGATGTTTTAAAGCACGACCGATGTGTTTTAACCCTTAATAAGGCAATGGTAATATATTTACCACCTCATTTTGATACTTCTTCTGTCATTTAAATAGTGTCAAAGCCAATGAAATTTAGGTGTGACTGATGCCTTATTAAGGGTTAAATCGACACGAGTTAATCAGGAGCAACAGCTAGCCGAGATAGAGGCACGGCGGTGCTCGGCCGAGTTCCGCCGCGCGCGGCACCCGTGCCACACGTGCGGGAAACACTTCCGCGCGCAGGAGACCTATGACGACCACCAGGCGAAGCATACTCAGGTGAGACACTAGACTTACAAATTTAAAAAATATTACCTCAAATATGAGGTAGTCCTCTGTCTTCCCTCAATTGAGGTAAGTAGTTAATTCTAATTTAATAGTACATTAGTTACAAAAATGAGGTAGTCCTCTGTCTTCCCTCAATTAAGGTAAGTAGTTAATTCTAATTTTATAGTACATTAGTTACAAAAATGAGGTAGTCCTCTGTCTTCCCTCAATTGAGGTAAGTAGTTAATTCTAATTTAATAGTACATTAGTTACAAAAATGAGGTAGTCCTCTGTCTTCCCTCAATTGAGGTAAGTAGTTAATTCTAATTTAATAGTACATTAGTTACAAAAATGAGGTATTCCTCTGTCTTCCCTCAATTAAGGTAAGTAGTTAATTCTAATTTAATAGTACATTAGTTACAAAAATGAGGTAGTCCTCTGTCTTCCCTCAATTGAGGTAAGTAGTTAATTCTAATTTAATAGTACATCATGACACAAGTGCGAAAAACATGAAATTCGAAACGAGTGGCGATGTTATAAAGCACGACCGATGTGTTTTAACCCTTAATAGGGCAATGGTAATATATTTTGAAACCACCTCATTTTGAAACTTCTTCTGTCATTTAATTAGTGTCAAAGCCAATGAAATTTAGGTGTGACTGATGCCTTATTAAGGGTTAAATCGACACGAGTTAATCAGGAGCAACAGCTAGCCGAGATAGAGGCACGGCGGTGCTCGGCCGAGTTCCGCCGCGCGCGGCACCCGTGCCACACGTGCGGGAAACACTTCCGCGCGCAGGAGACCTATGACGACCACCAGGCGAAGCATACCCAGGTGAGACACTAGACTTACAAATTTAAAAAAATATTACCTCAAAAATGAGGTAGTCCTGTCTTCCCTCAATTGAGGTAAGTAGTTAATTCTAATTTAATAGTACATTAGTTACAAAAATGAGGTAGTCCTCTGTCTTCCCTCAATTGAGGTAAGTAGTTAATTCTTATTTAATAGTACATTAGTTACAAAAATGAGGTAGTCCTCTGTCTTCCCTCAATTGAGGTAAGTAGTTAATTCTAATTTAATAGTACAGTAGTTACAAAAATGAGGTAGTCCTCTGTCTTCCCTCAATTGAGGTAAGTAGTAAATTCTAATTTAATAGTACATTAGTTACAAAAATGAGGTAGTCCTCTGTCTTCCCTCAATTGAGGTAAGTAGTTTATTCTAATTTAATAGTACATTAGTTATAAAAATGAGGTAGACCTCTGTCTTCCCTCAATTGAGGTAAGTAGTTTATTCTAATTTAATAGTACATTACGACACAATTGCGAACATGAAATTCGAAACGAGTGGCGATGTTTTAAAGCACGACCGATGTGTTTTAACCCTTAATGGTAATATATTTACCACCTCATTTTGAAACTTCTTCCGTCATTTAATTAGTGTCAAAGCCAATGAAATTATGGTGTGACTGATGCCTTATTAAGGGTTAAATCGACACGAGTTAATCAGGAGCAACAGCTAGCCGAGATAGAGGCACGGCGGTGCTCGGCCGAGTTCCGCCGCGCGCGGCACCCGTGCCACACGTGCGGGAAACACTTCCGCGCGCAGGAGACCTATGACGACCACCAGGCGAAGCATACCCAGGTGAGACACTAGTCTTACAAATTTTAAAAAAATATTACCTCAATAATCACCAAATTAAAAATTTAAAAAACCGACTTCAACCGGTTTCTCCAAGATTTCCGATTTGTTTCCATCATTGGTGTCCTCAAATCCTACTTTCTGAATGCAAATTCTTGTAAATGAATGAAAATTACCAAAAGCGCCATACATGTACCTATAACAATTGAAGAGATCCCTCGATTTCTCCAAGATCCCATCATCAGACCGCAACTTGGTGCCAACGGGACCATCTCGGGGTAATACACGTTCGATCACAAAAAGAAATTTTAAAATCGGTTCACTATTCTCGGAGATATCGGGTAACATACATACAAGAAACTTTTTTGTAGTCGGTTAAAAATGAGGTGGTCCTCTGTCTTCCCTCAATTGAGGTAAGTAGTTAATTCTAATTCAATAGTACATTACGACACAATTGCGAACATGAAATTCGAAACGAGTGGCGATGATTTAAAGCACGACCGATGTGTTTTAAATCGACACGAGTTAATCAGGAGCAACAGCTAATGATGTGCAAATTGCGGAAACTTTCAAAAGTGTAGGAAAATTTCCATCGAAACTTTCGAGAACATTTCAAAACCTGGAAATTTAAAAAATATTTTTAAACAGCTAATAACAAGGACGCGTTTCATGGAAATTTATATTTTCAACTATCAAATACATGATATAATGTACAATCAAAAATTGTATGTCTTTCAATAAAGAACATGTTCGATAAATTTCTTGAATTTCCGAAATTTTCATAGTAAATTTCTATGGAAATTTATATGTACAGTTATTAAAGGAGTATTGCGAGAACTAGAAAGTATGTTATAAATTATAAAACCAAAAATAAACACCAACAGACTTGAACGTCAACAAAAAAATTGTGGACACCACTTCCTTACCTACTTCTTAAATTAAACGAACAAAAGCTATGTTGAGGATTTAGGTTTAAGACTCTAGCGAGCTAGTACGTAATCGAATTTTCACAATTAATATTCTATCAGCAATTTTTCCTAGTTTTGTTTCTGGAAAAAAGGTATTCCACCATGTCGCTAGCTCCATTTTCTCAGCAGATTCGTATAAAAATGACTTAGACCAAATCCCACAGTTGTGTTTATAATTTGTCACTGTATCACTGCTTCGGTAATCTTGTTTTAGGGTTCCGTAGTAAACTAGGAACCCTTATAGTTTCGCCATGTCCGTCTGTCCATGGTCCGCCTGTCTGTCCGCAGCATAGGCTCATTGGCTGTTAGTACTAGATATTTGAATATTGGTACAGGTTTGCCTCGTAATCATGCCGACAAAGTGGTACAATAAAATATTTAAAAAATCAGGTACCTCCCCTACACGTAAAGTGGGAATGATTTTTTTATTTTACTGTGTTCCTATAGTCGTTGAATAGGTCTTTCAGAAAGAATAAGGGTCTCAAGAGAAAGTATTTTTCTAAAGTCAATATTTTCGCAAATATCCTCTCCGGATCCGAAACAAAAAAAATCGTGAATTGTCAAATATGGAAAACATCATGAATATTGAGGTTAAAGAATACTTTAAAATAGAACTATTTCGAACATAATGTTTTTGAATAACTACGGAACCCTACAAAGAGCATGGCCCCACATACTCTTGGCCGGTTTTTTCTCTTCACAAATTGAACCTCTATTCGCAGTGTAATTGAATATTATTATAGTACGAGTATAAGCAGTTTATTAATATATTTTTACTACAAAAATAATGTAAAGATTTATTCAAATGAAATTTTCCGCGAAATATTTCGGAATAATTTCCGCGGAAATAATTGAAATTTATGAATTTTATCAAGTCTTGGCCAAACCTATAAAAACCGGTTGTTATCAAAACCGGTGTTGTATAGTGTGACTGTACTCGTTACTCACTCTAATATTTCTGTGCGTGGATAGGATTTCATTTTCATAAATTTCCATTGTTTCAAGGTCTGGAGAATGTTTCGGAAATTTTCACGAAAATTTCACTTGAGAACATTTCGCAACATAGGAAAGTTTCCATAGGCACATCATTAGCAACAGCTAGCCGAGATAGAGGCACGGCGGTGCTCGGCCGAGTTCCGCCGCGCGCGGCACCCGTGCCACACGTGCGGGAAACACTTCCGCGCGCAGGAGACCTATGACGATCACCAGGCGAAGCATACCCAGGTGAGATACTGGAGCATTGCATGAAAACGTGTCGTAAGCGAGACTGTTTTTTCAATACTTTTGAAAAATTAAATTAGTAAGCCGAGTTACAGTATCATAATAACATATCAAGGCTTTAAGATTGACAGTGTTTCCTACCAGCTAGCATATTTTATTAGGGTAGCTACCATAGCGACACGTAAGCGACAAAAAGTAGATGTTTTCATGGAATGCTTCTACTAGTCTTACAAATTTAAAAAATATTACCATTCATCATTATAATACCAATGTGTTACCTCAACTGTCACACTTCGCACTTTCGGGTACAGGAGACCTATGACGATCACCAGGCGAAGCATACCCAGGTGAGACACTAGTCTTACAAATTAAAAAAAAATATTACTATTCATCATTTTAATACCAATGTGTTACCTCAACTGTCAGACGTGTGGAAAGCACTTTCGGGTACAGGAGAGTCACGAAGACCACCAGCATACCCAGGGAGATACTAGTCTTACAAATTAAAAAAAATATTACCTCAAAAATGAGGTAGTCCTCTGTCTTCCCTCAATTGAGGTAAGTAGTTAATTCTAATTTAATAGTACATTAGTTACAAAAATGAGGTAGTCCTCTGTCTTTCCTCAATTGAGGTAAGTAGTTAATTCTAATTTAATAGTATATTAGTTACATAAATGAGGTAGTCCTCTGTCTTCCCTCAATTGAGGTAAGTAGTTAATTCTAATTTAATAGTACATTAGTTACAAAAATGAGGTAGTCCTCTGTCTTCCCTCAATTGAGGTAAGTAGTTAATTCTAATTTAATAGTGCATTAGTTACAAAAATGAGGTAGTCCTCTGTCTTCCCTCAATTGAGGTAAGTAGTTAATTCTAATTTAAGAGTACATTACGACACAATTGCGAACATGAAATTCGAAACGAGTGGCGATGATTTAAAGCACGACCGATGTGTTTTAAATCGACACGAGTTAATCAGGAGCAACAGCTAGCCGAGATAGAGGCACGGCGGTGCTCGGCCGAGTTCCGCCGCGCGCGGCACCCGTGCCACACGTGCGGGAAACACTTCCGCGCGCAGGAGACCTATGACGACCACCAGGCGAAGCATACCCAGGTGAGTCATTATAATACCAATGTGTTACGTTGAGGTAACTAAGCATTTTCGGGTACAGGAGACTCAAGATGATCACCAGCATACCCAGGTGAGATACTAGTCTTACAAATCGTTGGCTGACAAGCAAAACTCACTATAAAAACTGTCACTACTCTTAGC
>JALPQI010005230.1:0-66239 GCA_025490895.1 Thaumatotibia leucotreta | reverse complement strand
CGCTCAAATACCTTATCAAGCTTTGTTCAATAAATTAATCATTGTTGTCCGCCTCTGTAACCTATTTGGTAGTGACCCTGCCTACGAAGCTGGGTTTGCAGATCATCACCAACGGCCATTCAAAAAGGTGTCAAAATCATTCAATCTTGAAACTTATTATAAAGATTAATTCCGCGAGTGCCATAATTTGTTATTTACCAGGGGATACAAATAATTGCGTTATTATTGCAAATACTCGGTAATGGCGAAATTATTTCATTCGCGCGATTAAAGCTGTTTATCATGATTTTAAAATTAACTGTTTAAAGGTAGGACTACACTTGCTCATGGATTAACTTGAAGTAGGTAATTCACAGATATTTTATTTTCGAAGTGTGACAATATGGTAAACAGCTGTTTACTTAACTGAGAGCTTAATACAAAATAAAGACAGCACCAATGTGTTATTTTTGCTTAGACCATTATCGAGGCACTAAGTCCCCAATTTTTACCTATTTGTGAGGTTCCGGGTCCGTGGGTGAGGACATTTATTATTATATATCTTAGTACCACAGAAAACGGAGTTGGTCTGTGTTTAGTACCCACAACACTTGGCCTTAACTGACCTTACCTTAGGACTAGGTCGATTTGGATTACACCACGATACTCGTATTTATAATTCATATTGAGTCTTTAAAATTAGGACCGACCTTCTAAAATCCGGGTTAAAAGATTTCGATGAGAATGTATTGCATCCACTACCAAGCCAATAATATACAGGCAAGACGTCTTTGAACAGTAAAGGAAATTGATTCACATACCATTTATGACTTTGTCACAGTGACAATTTAATATGAATGTCGCTAGGAATCTCATATTGTTGTCACTATGACAAAGTATAAAAAGATGCATAAATCAATTTCCTTGACTGTACGTTAAGGTTTTCTTTTGCGCAATACAGATTTAATAAATAAATAAACAAGCTAAATGGCTAAATTACCATTACATTATGTATCATAAGATAAACTTTAAACGCTCGTCGCTGACCCAATACATGACACCTTCCAACTTATGCAATTATAATAGAAGTGACAGATGCGTGTCATCGACTGGGCACGACGATGTTCACCATTGGTAAGCCACATTACGTGTCATAAAATAAGCTTTAAACGCTTGTCGCTGATCCAATACATGACACCTTCCAACTCATGCAACTGTAATAGAAGTGACAGATGCGTGTCATCTACGGGGCACTACGATGTTCAGCATTGGTAAGCCACATTACGTGTCATAAGGTAAACTTGCAAACGCTCGTCGCTGACCCAATACATGACACCTTCCAACTTATGCAATTGTAATAGAAGTGACAGATGCATGTCATCTACTGGGCACAACGATGTTAAACATTGGTAAATCAAATTATTAATTATTAGATTTAAGTTTTAAAATAACATCCACATAAGTACCCATTTTGAATAAAAAAATATCAGCACACATTATTCTTGAGTACCCTACATATTATATTATGTACTCGTAAAATCGCTCGTCCGACCAATCGCTGGTGTGGCCGAACCTTTACCGTCCCATTCTACGCAACGCACTGATAGGATTAAGTCTGAACACTGGATTGCAATCGAAATGACGAATTTATTTTTACAGCCTTTATTCAGTGTTTAATTTGTTTTAAAAGTAAGTTAAAATGACAGGTCCCTCAGGATGTTTTTATGAGGCAATTTGAAATGGACATTTAAGGGGTTCATTTCAAAGAGTAATTGTTTTACTGGGCCCATTAATTATCTTGGCATTATAAAGATACTTTGAGACGATTAATGACAATTATGAATAAATAATTACCGGATTGAAAGCTCTTTACTATAATCGTGTTAGGTGTGAATGAATTGTGACCACCTTTAAATCTTACTGACACTTTGAGTGTAAACACAAATAATCACCAAATTAAAAAAGGGACCTCGAACTTTTTTAGACCCCGAGTTGGTGCCAAAGGTACCATCTTGGGGTTATTCCTGACCGATTAAAAAACTTGAAAGTCGGTTCACGATTCTGAGATTCGTCGAGAAATCAGTCGAATTGAGAACCCCTACTTTTATAAATCTTTGTTAATATCGATAGGCATCATAAGAAGCGTTTCATGATGAGTTAGCTCTGCTATTATCGAAAAAAGTATCTCTGAAACCAAGCCAAATACAGATAATTTTGATGTCATAGTGTGTAATTAAAATTATGTTCATTATAATATTTTCACATCCTCGTGTGAACCGTATATACTTACTTGTACTGTATTTTTTCGTGAATAGCGTATTATAAAATAAAAAAACGAAATAATCAAACGTTAAGGAGTAATTGTGAAGTAATGTTGTATTTGTAAATGAATTGTTTTATGATTAAATAAAGACATTTTGGATACGAATTATCTACAGCGATAAACGCCAGCCATTCCGCCTTAAGAGCTACATTTATCCCCAACAGAAGTCCCAAAGCTATAACTCCAATCGCCACTATCGCCTAATGAAACGAGAAGATAATTGAAAAGATAGCGAAACGGTCGAAGCGAGTCGTTAGTGGTCGTCAAAGAAATACACTCATTAACAGATTAAGGGAAGACATACTATTACGTCCTTAAATAAGAAGATTATACTCCTTGAATTGTAAACAGGGTGATTTTTTATTCACCAGGCAAATTTTAGATCATCGATCATCAAATATGTCGGTCCCATAGTAAACATTCTTCAATATGACCTCAGTATTCACCCTTTAAAATTGGGCCGTTGAATACAAAATCATCCTGTATTATTTGAAACTGACAATAAATAAACATCACGAGACAATCTCACACAAATCAACCTGAAGTCACTGTTAACAGATATTGTAAACAATGAAAACAAACTGTCTATTCAAAACGTATTTAATTCTACTAAACCTTAACAATCTTATTGACATCATTATTCCAAACAAAAAAACTGTAATGTTAGAATTATAACTAACGTGAGACTTAAACTTAGAGACTTAAGTTTATCGACTTAAATTACGTGAGTAACCCGTTTGATAAATATTTAAATATGTTCGATCCCTTTAGAGGATCGAAACATGTCGAGCAATTTCAGACTTAAATTACGTGAGTAACCCGTTCGATAAATTAAAAAAAACTGTTTTATAATATGGATAAGGTCAACGCGGGTAAGACCGTCTATCAGGAAAGTCTGTCTACCAACTGATTTCTGACCCTAATTAAACAGTATAAGAAGCATACGACGGACTTTCCTTCAAAATAAAATATTCCGGACTTAGCCGCACTGACCTTATGTCATTGAATTGTTTTATCACATCATTCGCAATTTTTGTTGGCAATGATTTCAAAAGAACACAGAATTCTTCGATTGTCATGTGTTCCACAAAATTTGTTAAACATTAGATGTCATACACCAAAGGAAAAATACCGAATTTTACCAACGCCGGGGATGAGGTTGGGTCGGTAAACTTTCTTTGGTATATAACATCATAGTTTATTTACTAAAAAAACAACAAAAAAATATTGAATAAAACCATTTGAGTCGACACACAAAATCACCACAAAAAAAAATATAATTATTATTTGATAGCTTAGTTGGTAATGAACCTGCCTACAAAGATGGAGGTTCCAAGTTCGAACCTGGCATATACCTGACAGCTCTGCGGCACCTACGGTCGCCATCAGACATATCATAGCGTCAGGATCGTTCAAAAATATCTCAACACGCCTTTATTGCCATAACGATAGCGGCGTGTTCAGATATTTTTGAGCGATCCCGACGCTACGATATATCTGAAGCAGACTGTACAGTCAACGTCAAAGATATCGTTACGGTTTAGGTGCAAAAAATATATTTACACGACCTTAATGTCAAGGCAATAAAGTCGAGTAAATATATTTTTGGCACCTAGACCGTAATGATACTAATGATATATTTAATGTCGACTGTACAATCAAAAGCGAACCCAATTTGCGCGGTCAAAAGACTCGATAAAATGTCAATACGTCGTCCATTTCTCGACGCAGGAATTATCAAAGCGGAGCTAACAAGAAGAATTCAATTCAGTTCAAAGGCGCCATTGCCACAACACAATACAGAGGAGGCAGTAGATAAATATGTATTAAGACTCCTCTCAGATAATATATGTCACATTCTTGTTATACAGGAATAAGAGTTGCGTCATATTTAATGAAGTTTGAAGTGGTTGAAAACGTGGTTCTTTATTCAAGTAGGCCCAGCAACAAGCACTTTTGAATCGTTAAACTAAATAGCAAATAAAAAACTAACGTAACACTCAAACAAACTAAATATATACATATATAAATATAAATAAATAAATATCTTGGGAAATCTTACACAAATCGACCTAGTCCCACGGCAAGCTCAATTAAGGCTTGTGATGTGGGTACCAGGCGACGATATATATAATAGATAGATACATATAGATACTTAAATACATACACAGCCACGACCAAGGAACAAATATTTCTGATAAATAAATACACAAATAATGACCTCGCCGGGATTTGAACCCGGAACTTCCAGCTTCGCAGGCAGGGTCACTACCAACTAGGCTACGGAGGCTGACAATATATATTTTTAACTCTTTGTTTAATATTAAACAAGTTACATAAAATATCCCAATGGGTCGAAGTGTATCCGTAAGGGCCCCACCAATAAGATAAGCTAACATTAAACAAGACTTTAAAACTAACTCTATTAAAATAATACATCTAAAAATAACTAGCGTCAGCCATTAAGTCCCACAGATCGGACCCTAGCGGAAGAGGTGCCCATAAATTAAAATATTATCAAACCGAAATGTAAGTCGATGATTGCTCGATATGTCATGTTTACTACTGTATATGTAAATGTTTAAATAATATTTAGAACGATTTTAAAACCAAGGTGTGTGTATGAATATGAATATGATTTAATTTTGCACGTCTGATTTTTCAGCGCCACTATAACAGTAGTGATGTTTCACTATTTATCTAAATAGAGATTAAGTCTAACTATTTAGTGCATAATAATTTGTTCGCGAATCACGTTGTTCACGAAAATAACAAATATTAAATAAGTTACTCCTTTGCACTGATGTTAAAAATTCTTATACTGTTATAAAAAAAAAACGGAGATTTTAGTGAATAAGGAAGACAAAAATCTGAAAAGTACACTGCATTGAAAATGTGTAAGTATATCTTATCTACAAAATTGCGATCACATTTATTTAGCAAAACTTCGAACCCCGTACTATGTCTACGTCAAATCGCAAACTACTGTAACGCGCTATACTATGGGGATCCGTTTCGCCTCTCGGGACTGTAATATGAGAGACGTCACGTGACCCGACGCGTATCGAACTAGCCTACAGTATTGCTATCATGATGTTGCTTTTACAGTCATCGCTAGCATATATAAGTGTTTCTTGCAAAGTATTGATTTATTTCATAAAGTTGACGTATTATTACACGTGAATTACGTTTTTGATTACTTAATTTTTCAATGATTATTATTACATACTACAGTTTTATACGTTCTATGCATTTAATTTTGTAGATTATTAAAATAATATTGTAATCATGAAAACCAGTAATACTATTGAATTGAAAATTTTGTGAGATATAATAACTGCAAATATAATGAAACGGTTAAACTCAAGTGTATTTAGTTACTACTCACAACATGTTTTGGTGAGCCTAAGTCTCCATTATCATACACTGACCCCATGTTCATGCCTCGCACTCAAGCTCAGCACTTGATAATGGAGACCTAGGTTCTCCGAAACATGTCGCGCATAGTGACTTAATACACGTGAGTTTAATCGTTTAATTATATTTATACTCTAACCCCCTTATTCATAAACGTTTGTTAACTTAACAAGCCGCTAATAATTGTTTGTCCCTTTCGGCCTTAACAATGTGTCCATAAGAGCAAAAGGGACAAACAATTATTAGCGGCTTGTTAAGTTAACAAACGTTTATGAATAAGGGGGTTAGTAAAGTCCATTCACCCTTAGTTGTCTTATCTAGTAAACAACTTTCTAACCTAAAAGTACACGTTTTCTGTTGTAAACTACCATATTTGCCTATACCAAAATACTTGAGTCCGCATTTGTGCAGTCGGTTCGTAGTGATTAGTAAATTGCCTAATTTTTAATCAAGGAAACAGCAGTTTACAACAGAAAACGTGTACTTTTAGGTTAGAAAGTTGTTTACTTGATAAGACAACTAAGGATGAATGGACTGTATACCACACACACTGACGCAAATCTCACCTCACTATTTAGGCAATCCTCAACCGTGCGACCTAGAATGATGGAATGATTTGTCGCCTGTGGTGTTTCCGGACCGTTACAATCTTCAAATCTTCAAGAAAAAAGCGTATATTCCCATCTTAAAGGTCGGCAACGCACTTGTAATACCACGGGTGTTACGAGTGTCCATGGGCGACGGTGATCGCTTACCATCAGGCGATACATCTGCTCACTTACCTCCTATTCCATAAAAAAAATCTGCAATGCTTATAAATTCTTCGCAACCTAATAAAAAGCCAAATTGACCCGTAAAGCCGAGCCATTGAATAACTAATGAATAAACGAGTATTTCCGCCATGTTGGAGCAACATTGACCGCTTGCGGAATCAAATGAGCCGAACCAATCGGCTATTGGTTTAGGACGGCTAGTAACGGGACTAAGAAGCTGGTATTTTTACCTGTTATTTTTACTTGTTGGTATTTTAGTAGTACTAAATTAAGATTGTTTATCGATTATGGAACTCTCAATCTGTCTGTGTATAATTTGTAATTTAAACTTGTTAATTTTGTAATCACCTGAACAGCATTTTCTTGAACTATAGATTTACTATTCCACTTAACTTGTTTCTTCAAATATGCAGGACATGCAGGTATATGAACTGGGTACTGCACAATATAAAAAATGGAAAGGAAAAAAGTATATTCAGAGATTCATTGACAGGCCAAATCACACCAAAAAAACATATTACGAGTATTTTATTTAAGATGACATGTAGTGTTATAGTTGGTGACAGTGTACCAAAGTTGAATTCTCTGAATGTATTTCTAATTATTTTCCTTTGTACAAAGATTGTCTTTTTTGAGTCGAGCTACAAAATGTTTGCGTGAACTGACTGAAGACCTTACGACCGATATATTTAAGTAGGCTTTCTCAAAAAACACTGCAGACTCGTAAAACATTGACATAGTCTTAGAGGTCACGTTTGAACACGTACCACAAACACGCAATAAGGTCAGGAAGGGATAAACAGAAACAACCTATAAAAATACCCCATCACTAAATACAGTGGTTAGATCCACCACAATCGACATCTCGCCTCCCTGTTATACTTACGGACGTATTTCTAAGAGCGAGAGAGACGTAACACCACGACATTACTTCACAATAGACCCTCAGGGTTGGACAGTCAGTGGTGCGAGTGCGTTTCTATTTAACCGTACAGTAATACAAAGCTTATACAAACGTTGACTAATCATTGGTGATTCTTATTACAATACACATAAGGTGTGTGCACAGTAGTCAATGCTGACAATGGAACATTATAGTATAGAAGAGAATCGTTGGTTGCCTGGCGGTAAATAATATGCGATTTTCGGTGAAGGAAAAATTCGGCCCTCAATCCGAACAAGTTCTATCGCGGAATTTCTATTGCTACTCTGGGTCAGAAAGTCAGAATACGTAGCCAAGAAGAAAGTGATAGTGACAGATAGACAGACAGCGGCGTTTTACCCTTTGAGTAGGTTTAACTACCTACTTACTACCTACCCTAAAATAGTTATTTATGATATAAGTTTGGAAAGTAGGCTTTTTTCAGGACTTGATTAGTTCATGACTATAAAACAAGAGTGAAGCGAGTATTTTAAAGCCGACACTCTTCCAGAAAAAAACCTTGCATTTCAACATGTGTATTGTGTATCATACAACCTTTTACAAAGCGTTATGCGAGGAAAAGCAGACTATTTCGGCAGTACCATCCAGGCCGTGCAGAAAAGTACTACGAAAATTCATTCCTGCACACGTGCGGAAAAATATCACGTTCTGTGCAGTTTATCTTTAAAAAGAGCAGTTTCTCAATATATGCATTGTAAAATAAATATGTATGATTCTTCTAGCCATAATGAATGAAGCCTCAAATAACCTAAAATCAGAACAAATACTAAAATACCCGCGTATTCTGGTCGAACGGTGCCCAGTGGTCCGTGTGCCCTTCCACTTAGCCGTACCGTAATGTCTGATTATAAGCTGTTTGCTTAGGACCTGGCGGGTATTCTGTTGGACGCGAGCGAATCCAGCGACCAGTGTAATGTGATATAACAAGCAAAGTTCAAAATAAAATGCAATTTCGTACAGATTAGTACGGTCAAACTTTACATTAAACTCGCAAAGCATGCAGTATAGCTGCATTTTTGGTATGTTGTTTAGACACCATAGGATAGTATAAAACCACATTTTGCAAGCAAAAAAAAGTTGCGCTAGCTACGTTGTACGTGAAAAACTGCGAAATTTGCAATAATTTTTTAGTTTCTGAATTTTATTAAAAAAACATTAATAAATTTCCAACAAGTTGAGCTAACATGCTTTACCCTAGGTCTTATAGTTTCAGAGATTCGAGACTTGAAAAGGTACAATTTTTTTTAAACTAGAAAAAATTGTGTGTTTTGCTAACAAATTACCGTAAATTTCGCAGTTTTTCACGTAATACGCAGCTAGCACTTTTTTTGCTTGCAAAATGTGGTTTTATACTGTCCTATGGTGTCTAAACAACATACCAAAAATGCAGCGATACTACTTGATTTGCGAGTTTAGGGTAAAATGATGTACGGTTTGACCGTACTAGATTATATTATCCAATATCAACATGTTTTTATCGCTTTTTACGTCGATATTTAGACCAGCGTAATCAGCATTAGTCATCAAAAAGAATCTCCGCCTCAAGAAGTCTACTGTTGAAAATAGACCTCCAGTTTGGATCCCGATATGTACCGGATGAAAGCTCTTCTCGGAGATTTTTTTCTGTTACTCTTATGTCGCCTTCGTTGGAATGAAAGAGACAAATCATCGAAATTTACGAACTTCAGTGTTTGCGGTAGTAGTCCTGGCCTGCATCCACCGTCTTTAAAAGACTTATTATAACTTCGTCAGTCCGTCTTGTAGGTCGACATCCTATGCTGCGTTGCCAATCCGTGGTCTCCACACGACTACCAGTGACCTAAAGTGAGGCAATCAGTGACAAGTGTTGTTATTTGTACTGAGGACTCTGTGCTCAAAAATATCTGAGCATGTTTTCTGACGCCATAACATGAAAGGCCGCTCTGATAATCTCTGGCGACTTTACACCAAGAACAAATTTGGTTTGTGGCATTGCAAGCACCTTCACTCATATGATTGTCAGTCCAGCTATGCTATTCTCTTATTCACACATTCGACGCTGCGTTCGTCAACGAGCTCGACGTCGAGACAGGCTTGTCTAAAATACTATCTGATTTATTTGACATTAGGAATCGAGGCTGTGAGCGAGGTTGTGAGCGAGTTCGTCGCTGTTTTTCGTTAGAGAATACGAAGTTCGTACATTAAACGTCAAACTCTCGACGCGGTGTAGTTCCAGCTCACGCCGCATTCGTCGCCGAGCACTAGTGTCTTTTAAAATACATTAGTGAATACCATTTTTAGGCTCGACGCTGCCGCAGCGCTGACAGGAAGGCGGTTTCCTTATAGAATAACACTGCAGATATTATCTATGGCTTGTTTCCCTTTACCATTTACAATCAGGAACATCTAAAACTGGTTCAAAATCAGCGACTGGAATGTTTTCAGCCGGACGCGAGCCATCTGCGGTCGAGCCTTTGTTTGAGGGTTTAGAACTGATGAATTTTCATTAAGGACGGTGACTTAAGTTTGGGAGCACGAAGCCATGTTATCTTAACGCCACTTTAAGTTTAGAAAATCAAATCATCTATAATAGAACATTACGACACAAGTGCGAAAATATGAAATTCGAAATGCGGTAAATTCAGTACTAAATAATGCAATATGAATCGATCGAATTCAGGATTTGGTCCCGCCATTATAACGGTTACTAATATTTATAACTTCACTCTTCACTATTACGTGCACTTCGGAAGATCTGGCAAAAGATACTCACCGAGGAGTAGAAGTGGCAAGACACTGGCAGAAAATAATTTCGTTAATAATTTATATCATTTGATCCCTTTACATAAAGAAGAAGAACTCTCTTATATTTATTTTTACTCCCTGAATCCAAAAGGAAAATGTTTCCAAAGTAAAAGCAAAGTAACACCAAATTATGACGTATAAGAGACAACATATTGGGAGTTTTTGGTAATAATGATAATCCAACACATTTATATAGTAAGTGATATCCCGAGATATTTATATTTATTTGAATTTGACCATTTTGAGCTGGCAAAATATGGTTTCTGAATATTTTTTACAGAATTAAAGAACGTCAAGAGATGAATCAAGATTTTGCCTGACTGTCCAGACATCATCTTTTAAACGCCTATTTATCCTTGAATGCTGTCTATCTCCAAATGCAATTAAGACTACACAAACAACTATACGTATCCAATTCCACTTCAAAGTTAAATAAGGCGTCGAGTTTAAAATGAACTTTCAACTCGGAGTGGACTTTATAGGCCCAAGAATTCTTTAGACTTGGAGCTTAATTACATTTAGTTCACGTAACTTCAACAATTAGGAAGTAAATAGGTATTAGTGTAATTTAACTTTGCTTACTAAGTGTTCATTACTTTCAGTAGGTCACATAGATTAAAATAGGGAAAGATTTTTGTTATTTTATGTGACGAAGGTAGACAACTGAGCTCTCAGCCCACCTGGTGGAAAGCAGGAACTGAGGCTCTTGGACAAAATTATCAAAAAATCGCCAATGCGCTGCCTACCCTTGGGATTTAGATGGATTGCCTCTATCTATGCCAGTAATTACATCGGCTATCTTACCCCCAAACTGAAACACAGCATTGCAAATACTGCTATTTAGGGGCAGGTTAACGGGTAAGATAGTGGTAGCTATCCGGGCGGACCCTACACGAGGTCCTACCACCAGCAAAAGATTGGTGCTTGCACAAGATTATATTTTAGATTTGAGAATGATGAGAAAAAGAGAAGATATGTATCATAATGATTTAAACTTTCACGATTATCACCCATATTTTAACGACAAACGGGCTTTAATCGCGTAATCTTACGTTTACCTAATATTATCCTGACTTTTCGTGCATGACGTTACACCCGTGACTGTGATGAGTCTGCCTGCGACCACGGGTGTAACGTCATGCCTGAAACGTCAAGATATGAAAGAGAAGATGTATAATAGTTCTTAGCCATCAGTTTTTTCCTTGATTGTAATTGGTAACGTTATATTTTAAAATATCTACAGATATATTTAACAATTTTAAACGCAGTGAGTCACTCGCAACCCTGATCAATGTGATTTTATTTCCAAAATAGCAGCATAACTAGTTTCATTGGAAAAAAATTAAGTTTTATTTCCATACTGTAAATAAAAAAACATTTAAATTATTGCAAATAATGTAATAATATCAGTTTATTAATGAACGAGTTGAATTGAAAACGAAAACATTTATTTATGAGTTATAATCTAGTGACTACTACTGGATGGATATTTTTTATTTATTTATTATATCAAAATGTACACTTATTTATAACATTTGTCCCACAAAACGGTTTACTTAGTTTGACTGTGGGATCAGAGTCTCTTCGCTTTATTGTCCATGATCTTTAAATCACGACATGAAACTGAAAGTTTCATCGGAGAAACTATTTTATTCACTACATAAATAACTCCTCTTTACGCATAATAAGTAATAAAATAAATGTATGAGAATGTCAGATTCGTACGAAAAGTCACGTGACCATTTCCATACATTATTATGGTCACGTGACTTATCGCTTATCGTATACGATTGGCTAGGCCCGCAGTTCTCTCAGTAACCAATCTTTAATTTCCCCGAACCGGCATATCCGAATGAACGCAAGTTTGCAGTCGAGTGTTGTTACTGCGTGCTGCATTCACGGGTTAAGTTCAGAGACAGCGTATTACAGACAGAAGTTGCTTAGCAATTTAAACTGGGGATATGTGTAATATAGTACAGTAGTTTAGGTAGTTTTCGGCCAGAAAATAGTACATTACGACACAAGTGCGAAAAACATGAAAGTCGAAACGAGTGGCAATGTTTTAAAACACGACCGAAGGGAGTGTTTTAAATTGACACGAGTTACGTATTTCCTTTTTGCACGTGTCTCGTACAACGTTTTTTAGTACAGATGGCCCTCCAAAGTTTTAGACCTGACGTAAAGTGAGCCATTTCTCGCACTAGCCTAGAAAAGACACCATCTGCACTAAAAAAATAGTTCTCGGCCACCCAACGCTTCATACTATTAGTATGATAAAGGCCGAAAACCAAAGTGGCTAGTGATCCGGCTAAACTACTCTATTTCATCTGAAATAATATACTATAATTCCGTAAATAAACTACGGTGGTTTGGGAAATACTTATGTAGGTGTAGCTATTGAAATGTCTATCAGGTCACAGACAAAGTTTTAAGTGAAGCGTGAAAAATATTGCCCAAATCTCTATTGCGTGAGTACGGTTTTTGCGTAATAAATGTATGTTTAGTTTATCAGTGACGTTGGAATATCGTGTGAATATGAGAACATCAATATTACCCACGGTTTATCATTGAATATTTCTCTGTAGAAGCAATAAGTTTCTAGATTAGAGTCATAGCCAAGATCCCAATCACTAACACTCAGTAACGTAGCGTAGTTTTCTCTTTCTGACATTATTTTTTTGTGTGAAATTATTGTGACAAATAGTAATACCCCCTTATTCATAAACGTCTGCTAACTTTGCAAGCAACTAAGTATTGTTTGTCCCTTTCAGTCTTATCATGAAAAAGAGACGTTTATGAATAAGAGGGATAGTTTTTTTGATTTCCGTTAATTTAAAGGGAAGCTTATTTAGGTCAAAAATAATCAATTTATCTAAGAAACTAGTATCTTAACTCTTACTGTTATTGAGTTATTAAAAAAATAAGTTTAATGACTAAACAAGTGTATTGCAACCTTTATTATATCCTAATGTTACTTATTTTGACATGTGCTGTCAGTAGCCGTCAGTCGCCTGAGATCTTATTCTTCAGGTTCCCTCACACTTACCATTACAATTATTATGTATGAAAACGAAAATCTTTTTTTTTTACGAAATTAACAAAAGCCGATATACCAGGCAACTTCTATTAATGTCCCAAGTAACCTGTCCAATTTAACGGAAATCAATAAAAACACGGTGTATACCTAAACCACTGGTAGTGTTAACAGATCTGCTCCCTTATTGTAACGTGTACCCAAACTCGTGGGCTACGTGCCAATTGCTTCGTGAATAGCTTTATAACTTGCTTCAGGACTCACTGACTTAACTAGTCAACTTAAGATTGGGATTGCAGTGCTGATGCAACCCAATAAGCAACCTTTGAAGAGGCCCAGTGGCGGAGGACTCTAATAGGGGATTGTTTCCGATCTGCTATCGAATCTGGATATTCTGGATGTATACCATCCGTCAGTAAAATAAGAAAAGTAAACAAACATGGCAGACTTTTAATAGCATTTGATATCTTTGACAAATGCGTCAGCCCAGCCATGTTTGCCTTGAAACACGTTCACAGATATATTTTTACATATCAATAATTTTAACTAAAAATTGCGATACAGTTAGGAAATGCCGCCAGCATCCTCGGTACAATGCCACAAGGGTCAATTTTGTGTATAGGTTAGGTTAGTTCGTTTAGTTAATTTAATTTATGTGTATATAGTTAAATTGTACGTTTTGAAAAAAATGTATGTGAACTCAAGGTATAAGGTTTTATTTTAAGTTGGTGATAAAACCAAGATTCTGTTCTAAAAATTCTGTGCTGCTTCTGTGCGTAATTATAAAAAATAATGCAAGATTTTAGGCCCTTTTTTTAATTAGGTAATTTTTTTTAAATCTGAAATAGGCTTCCTCATGGCCACAGACTAGCCAAGGGCAGAGACGTGGCCTACGATGGAGTGAGTTTGCCCAGAAGGTGCCTATTCACCCTTGACTTAAAGGTTTTATACGGAATACATTACTCTTATTAGTTTTAAATTAGTATATATTTATATTACATTTCCACTAAAGTTACAACAAAAACTATGACACTACTGTTTCATCCAACGGATTGCCTATAAACAGTCTGAAAGCTCCGTCAACATCAAATATTATGTCAGCAAGTTTGAACCTTATTCCCTTGTGATACGGCGAATTATGTATCCTTATTTATGGCCACTTTTGAGTACTAACTATGTAGTTGATTAAATCTGAACAGCTGTTGTAACAGACCGCATACATTGGAACTATACGGTGGAGTGGCTGTGCGGAAAGGAAAGGCGTGTGGCGACGATGTACGCCTATGTGTCGCACGTGCCTTCACTTTATGAACGGATTCTACGAAAGTTGAGCAGTTTGTTAGAGAACAGACTGTTCAGTTAAGAGTTTGAAATAACATTCTAATTTGTTTTAAACATAAAATAAGTGAGTAGTAATATTTTACGTATTTCAAAGTTTTATCGACCCTTCTGAGACTTCCAACACTTTATACACAATGACGCTTCCAACACATCGACGTTTCTAAGAGTAATGACAGTTTTTAGGGTTCCGTAGTAAACAAGAAACCCTTATAGTTTCGCCATGTCCGTCTGTCCGTCTGTCCGTCTGTCCGTATGTCCGTCTGTCCGTCTGGCCGTCTGTCCGCAGCATAGCTCAGTGTGTCGAGTAGAGGTCGTAGAAAAAAGTTTTTTTTAACTTAATATTTTCAGGGATAACCGCTCCAGAATAAAAAAAAATGGTGTCCCCTCTAACTTTTGATCCGTGGGTCCAAAAAATATGAAAAAAATTAAGAATAGTGGGCCTATAGACTAGTTTAAAATAAAACTATATATCAAACATAAGTAATCGGCCCAGCCGTTTTTGAAAAACTACTAAACCCTATACTGAGCATGGTTCGACATGCTCTTGGCCGGTTTTTTTATAGTGAGTTATGGTTCAACCGACGATGTGTTTCATTTGTTACGTTTTTCATTGTTATCACATTGAATTAATAGACATAATGGCATGTAACACACGTCACAGCTTTTGCTTCACAGTAGAAATTGGATGGCAAGTTCCAAAAAGACCAACTTTCTAGTCATGTAACCGGGAAAGTTGGTGGTCGAAGTTTCCAGCTTAAAATAATAGAGTTTCCGGTATTGCTGGCGAATGGAGAATGATTCCATCGGCGGGTTTCATTCATTCGGTCGTTTATTGAACAGTTCATTGTTCTTGAATGAAAAACGTTTATGTATAATTTACAGCGGGTTTGTTTGATATAACCTCAAACGAACTTGTTACCTACTAGCTTCTTTTTTCTTTTTTTATATTTTGTGACATCTTACACAAATCAACCTAAACCCACGGTAAGCTCAATTAAGGCTTATGATGTGGGTACCAAGCGACGACATAAAAGATAGATACATACATATAGATACTTAAATAAATACACAGCCACGATCACAAATATTTGTGATAAATAGACACAAATAATGCCCTCACCGGGATCTCATCATCATTAATCATTAATTCAGGTAAGACACAAATACAATTACATTTGGTAGTATATACTGCCAAACTGCGTGACAGTTTGTTGGCAGCACATTAGCTCTTGATTTCTACAGATCTGAACCAGAAATCTCCAGCTTCGTAGGCAGCATCACTACCAACTAGGCTACAGAGGGTAGGTGACAACTACTTTTTGTAACTATACCTTTTTTTACACATTTTATAGAAAATTTCCGATATTTTCCCCTAAGAAAATATTTTTGCATAGTGTGTATCGGTACATGTTTATAATTATGAGTAGGTACGGGACATTGAAAAATATTTCAAATTACTTTTAAATTGAGTTGAGGTTGCCCACTTTTAAGCCCATAGAAAAGCTGAAACTTCTTTTTATGTTCACTTCATCAGCATAATGATAGCCCACTGCTGGACGTAGGCCTCTCCTATTAACTATGCGTATAGGCGCATTAGGAGGTAAATGCCCATAATCGCCACGCTGGGCAAGCGGATCGGCGATCGCAGTAATGCGTCCACTATGATGACGCTGCTGCCCATCATCAATCTTTTATCAAATAATGGTCAGTGACATTTCAATCCCTTAGTCGACTCTTATAACACCCGCAGGAGGAGTTGGGGTGGTGACAAATGTATTCTTACTGTCGTCACCACACGGTCCATTTATTTTTATATTTTATCATAATATCTCCAATCACACTATAATTATTTTAGAGGACCTGGCATTCTGGATTCTAGTTGCAATGGGATGTTCACATATTATGCTCATACGCCATAAACCAATATCTTCACAGATACTTCCTATGACAGTTGTCACATTGTCATCTCGATTCCGGCTATAACACTACAACGACATATGTTTGTCTCGGTTTGCTTCTCTTGTAACCTTACACCTATTGAATCCGCAGACCACTTGCTCGCTAGATAAACCATAAGTGCTAGCTTGGATTCCGGTTACGATAATATCGATTAAAATGCCGTTTTTTTTTTACGATAATAGAATACCGGTATTTTCGATATCCCCATTTTTTATTGATTTTCATGTACTTACGCAATAACTTTTTAGAGTCAAAATGTAGGTTGATCAATATCCTTTAAGCATGTACTGTGATACTACATTTCTTTTCATCTTCGGTGGAGCCGTTATTATACGTACCCTATCCCCGTGAGAGTCGCAATATTTTTGGAGACTACGGCGAAAACGCTCAAATAAAATTAAACGCCCAACTTAAGTTCAATGCTTTGTCTACGTGGGGTAGAATATAAGATGGCTTGTATGATTCACCCAAACACATTGGCTTCATTAGTGTCAGTACTGTCCTTATTACACCTTTCGATTTTAAAAATAGCTTGACATCGATGTGAAATTCATTAAATCAGGCGTTACTATGCGGAAGGTCCATGTAAAAGAATGAACAATATACAATATTACTTTGCTTTTTCTCGATACAGAATCAGATTTTGCTGTATCGCGGAAAAGCAAAGTAAATATTAATTGGATACATATTGGATGTCATATACCAAAAAAAAACGACCAAGATAACCAACGTCCGAGGTGGGAACGAACCCACGTGCTCAGCTTTCGCGGCTGATGACTGCACCGCTCGGCCACTCGGTCTTCAAATTCAAATTCGTTCAAAGTAAATATTTTTCATCGATCAATGTGGAGTCTACGCGGGGTAGTGAATGACTCGTATCGGTACGCGGCGCGCGTTCGCGTTTTGTACGCATGGCCGCGTCGTGGGACCAACATCGGCTCCGATCCATGCATACACATCGGATTCATTGTACGCTCAGATTTGACGGTTTTGACGGTTTGAGAAACATGTCGGTTAAGTATTCTTCAAAGCGTTGAGCGCTAAACATGAAAAGGTTATCTTTCATGGGAACCGTTGCAATCTGTTAACGATAAATAAATAATATATGTGAAATTTACAGGGTTGCCAGTGCCATTTAGCATAATGTTTTTATACATGTACTGTTTCGTGTCACTTGTTAGTTTTAAGAATAGTCTTAAGTTTATTATCATTATTTTTTGGTTGCCCTATAAATCAGCGTCGCGTCGTGGCAATCCAGCCACTAGTGGCAACCTTTTTGGTGTGTTTATAATTTCATCTATTTCTTTGTAAGTGTACCTATTTAATCGCCAAATAAATAAATAATATTTTTATCTAAATCGTAGTTCCATCTCAATTTTCTTTGAGCATGACATGATTTATATATTTTTACATATTATTTTGAATTCGAATTTATATTTATATACTTACTTTTAATATTTTCCTCCGTATTTCATTTTTGTTTCTCAGTGACATGCATATTGAGAGTCAAATTATTGTACGCCGCACTCTGGCTGATTGTGATTGAATCAAAAACTAACCCTACCACCATTTGTAACTCAAACAATAAATAATTCGTATTTGGAAATGGATATATTTGCTTACCTAGAATAGGAAATATAATCAGTTATGGAACATGGAAACTGTCTCTTCGAAATTATATTTAAACGACATGAAGCTTCAATGAAATCTTGAAGTGTTTGATTATTGAACATTTCCTATGTAAATATGTTTTAGTTTTTTCAATTTGACCGTGATTTCATGTACGAATATCCATTCTCATATAAGACGCGATATAGGTTATGACATCATTTAAACCGGCATGAAAAAAGTGTTTTTTTAATTTTACAAGAAATAAGTCTATTTCACCGAGCATTGTACCGAGGAGAAGTTTCATATGTTGCGAAACTTGCATAGATAATGTTTTCGGGAATCTCAATTTAACAAATAATCTAATCAAGCCAAGACCGCACTGGATACATGCCTTATGAGTTATATTTAGTGCCTTAACTAAAATAATTATTTATAACACATTTTTATAAGTTCTCGTGGAAACATTTTCAATGAGAACTTACTCTTAAATTCTAATGAAAATTCTCTGAAATTTCCGAGTATATTCCCGCAATTTTGAGAATGTTCTGCAACTTGTACATTGCTAATTTGACTACATCATTAAATAAAACGGTGAATAAAATCAAATCTTGTCACTTGGAGGTTAATCTTCAGACAATCAGAAAGCAGTTCATTTCACGCCATCTCAAGATATCAACAAAAGTCTGACCGTCAGAAATACCCGAATGGGCCAATATTCGGCACACGTCACATACATGTGCCGATATTACCTCCTGTATGATTGCTAAGAACATAGCACGCAATAAAGGTGGATATTAAATTTCCTGTGTAAGGAAAATGTGATTTTATCAGGTCTTTCAATCAGTTATCGGATTTAGCGAAAGAGGTCCAGTTCAATCATATCAGCAAGGCCTAACGTGAGCTTCAAGACTAAATCATTACTGTTTCTGTGTTTGTGATTTTTTTATCAGTGAATGAATACTTTCTTAAGCTAGGTTTTTTATAACAATGTGTGTGTGTGTGTCTCCGTATCGTAACCAGTTCACCGATTATTTTTAATTATTATTAAACAGGCGTTTTAAACGTAATTTTATTTACCGGATATATCAATGAAATTGATTTGGTTCAGCTATGTACTGTTTTTGGTTAGTAATTCCTACCCTAGTTGTTTTAATACTAGGTGGCTCAATATATGGTTCCATTGTACAATTTTTTGCAGTGTACGAGTATATCCTACTTAATGACTGTCTACCAAGTGTATACACATTTGGATGAAATGCACTATAAACCTGGAACATATCAAAAATATGCTAGATGCTAAGTGAAAAAGTCCGATGCCAGGGCTGGCATATTTTATGACAAACAGATTTTCAAATTTTATGATAATTTCGTGGCCTACATTTAGCTCTAAACATATTTCAATTCTTGATTAGCAATATCCAGAGCTGTAGCTATACAGGATAACGTGATTGAACCAGCTACCATCAAGTGGGGTAGGCGTGCGTAGCGAGTGGCTCTAATTCTAAATAGTTGAACATCAAAGAGCTTTAGGCAATCAGCCCCCCTCCCCCTCTCGTCAGCGTTTGTTAAGGCCGGGTGCTTTCGGTGAACTAGTAAACCAATAATTGTGAAAGTGATGATTTTGCGCAGAATCTCAATTATTTATGTTGACTATTTCACGTCTGTTGTTTTGGTTATTATTGTAATTATTTATTTGTATTGTGTCACGTGATGGCCTCATCATCAGAAGACCAGCGGTTGCAGACCTTTAGCTTTCTGACTTTTAATTTCTTGGTATTTCGAATGCCTCGCTACAAAAAAAATGTTTTTCATTTGTAAAACTATCACAAAAATCCACTTTTAAGTTTTTGTATATGTGCTCGGTAATTGAAGTTTTTTTCGTCTATTTGATGTCTGCCAATTAATTGTGACAACATTAAGATAACACAGTAACAAAATCGTTTCCCAAAATCCAAAAAAATTAGTCACGTGACCTCGATGGGTATTTTGTATGGGAAAGTTTTATTTTCGCGATTTCGGCGTTAGTCTTCTAATAAACTCTCCGCACTCAACCAACAACCTCAATCAACTCCGCACTGACCCTATAAAACTGACCAAGTCATCCAAAATCATGTCACAGGTTGGACCTAGGGTTTATAATAAGCTCCCAGCGGAGATAAAGAATGCAGGTAGCACAACACTATTTTTAAATAAATTAAGGAAGTGGCTACTGCACCACTCGTTTTATGATTTTAATGATTATTTCAATCTACCTGACATTTTATAATTTAAATACTGGAATAATTACATAAAATCAAATTTTTCGATTTATTATTGACATGTACCTACCTTGACTAATTAATTTATTATTGTATAACATTTATTTTTAAAATGTAATCGAATCACAATTGTCATGTACAAACTTACACTATAATTAGGTTTTTTCTTTTTTTTTTTACCATTTTGAATGTATAATAACTTGTTGACATGTAATATTTAGAATATTATAAATAAATGACTATGACTATGACTAAAAGTTGTTCTGTCTGACTTACGTATACGGTTTATTACTGGTTCAGAAAATATCCTGTATATTATAATTATCAAAAAACGTTTAAAAAAAACATTTTTTCTTCAAATAGACGGTATCCAGCAAACTTCAATACGACATTTGAAACTTCAAATCAGAAATCCGTTAAAAAATCTGTTAAATGTTTTCCCTTTCCTCATGGGCACATGGGGTATATTGTATTTCAAGATATGTCTCAGGATAGTTTAAATTTAACATTTCATTCCTTTCAAACCAGAGTCCCAATTTGGAATTACCCCAATAAGTACACCTTACAGCCATCAAATGTCTCATAAAGCCCATTTTTCCATCACATATTAAGTGTCCCGATTTCCGTCCACTATTACTTCCGGTTCCGGCCGAGTATTTCCGTTAATTGAAAGTCCGCAATCAATTTTTCCGCAAGACTTGGCGGAGATTAATATTATTGCGGGCGGATGGGTACGTTGGTTACGTGGCTTGGGTAATTTGTTTTGGCGTTAATGTGTGGGGTCTGGTATATTCATTAGTCTTGGAGTTGTGGTTATCAACTTAAAAGTTTAAGTTAATTTTGCCTTTAGTACGTAAGAAGGAGGTTATGTTTTGAAGTTTCCTAATAAATAAACGTCACTTATTCGCTAGGTGTCAAAGTTGGACACAGAGTAATCATTTTTTTCTACCGATTACATTCACTAATTTCAAATAATTGACTTGAGTTGTCTGTCAACGAAATTAAATTCAGGAATTTTATTAATTGGTTGGGAAGTGAAATTCAGAAAATATTGTATTGATAATTTTAGAGAACCCATTTTGGATTTATCTTAATGGTTAACTTGCTAGGTATAACTTTTCTTTGTACACTGTATTTATAATTGTAACACGTATTTTGGAATAAAGTACATATGTATAGGTGAAAAACTTAAGAAAGTCACCTGTTGTACGTGTGAGTGACGTATTTGAATAGAGAACACATATTTGAAATTAGTAACACAAACAAAACAAATGCCTATTCGAACACGTCACTCACACATACAACAGGTGACTTTATTAAGTTTTTCACCTATACAGCCTGTTAATCCTTAGAAAACAACCTTTGAACCTATAAGATAAATAAATAAAATTTTTGCTCATAAACTGCCATGTTTACCTGTACCCATATTTTTTTATATCCGTATATTAATTTGAATCAAATCTTATTATCTTACAGAGTATGACGCAAACAAGCGGCAAGCATTTCACGTTAGTGTCATGTATTTATATGACTCAAATAGCGCAAAGCGCGCCAAATATAATGACAGCTGTCACTTGGTGTGCATATTCATAATGGCGATTGAGATCGAATGTATTGTATCTAAAGATTCTAAAGTAATAAAAACATTAAAGTCTAATATCCGGTGTGTTATTTTAAATAAGAATATAATATTGGCGACGAGGACAAAAAATAAAACCATGGCTATGATAGGCAGTATAGAAAACTATCGCCAAGGAGGCGATTTCGTAGCCTACATTGAGAGGATGGAACAATTTTTCATAGTCAACGATATCACGGACGAAGCAAAAAAAGTAGCGTTATTAATAACGTTAATTGGGCCAGAATGTTATGGCGTGCTGAAAAACTTGCTGTCCCCTGAAATACCGAAAGACAAAACGTACGAACAGTTAATAAGTACACTCAAAGAGCACTACGTTGAAAAGAAGAGCATTATTGCGTGGAGATTCGAATTCTATAGGTGTCAACAAAAAGAACAACAAACAATCAACGATTTTATGGTAGAAATAAAAAGAGTAGCTGCTAAATGTGACTTCAAAACTTTCCTGGACGACGCATTAAGAGACAAATTAGTGTGTGGATTGAAAAATGAAAATATTATTAGCAAACTGTTAGCGGAGGAGAAGTTGACCTTAGAAAAGGCAATTAAGTTGGCGACGGCTTTAGAAAGTGCCGCCAAAGACACAAAAAATATTCAACCAGAAGCAGAAAACATACAAATGCTCCAAAAGAGGAAAACGGTAAGCAAGACCCCGGTACCCATTAGAACAGGATACAATTCTTCTTACAACAATAATCCTGGAAGATTAGAATGCAGATGCTGCGGCGGTTCACATTCTACTGATAGGTGCTACAAAAAAGATTGTGTTTGCTATGTGTGCAAGAAACAAGGCCATCTAGCACATAAATGCCGGTATAGAAGCATTCGGAATGTAGATACTGAGAACAAGCAAGAGCTAACTCAATGCAAGCGAGAGCAAGATGTTGTACTAGGGAGCATTGGAAATGTGTCTGAAGATTGTGCAGAACTCCCTTTGTGACTAGGAAACAGAAAATTAAGTATGTATATTGATACAGGAGCCTGCAAGTCAGTGATCCATCTGAAAGACTATAAAAACTACTTTTCAGGGTTTGAATTAAGAAAGTGTTTAACTAAGTTAAAGGCGTTGTCAGGAACCCCTTTGTCAGTGCTTGGGGCTATTAAAATAGAACCTAGAAATGTAAACAATGACTTTTACCTCATAGTAATTGACTGTGATAAGTATTTCGAGCCTTTGATTGGTAGGAATTGGTTGAAAATATTATTTCCTAACTGGCAAGAAAGATTTAAACTTCACAAAGTAGGATTTATACAAAAAGTGGGGATATCTCTAGAAAAAAATAAGTTGATTGAAAGTGTTAAGAATAAATATAAGTGTGTGTTTGATAAAGACAGGTCCTCACATATTGTAAACATGCAGGCTACTTTGAAGCTAAGGGATGGGGCAACTCCTATTTTTCATAGAGCTTACTCCATTCCTTATGCTAAGAGGAAGGAAGTAGAAAATGAGATATTAAATTTAGAAAAGGCAGGAATTATTAAAAGAGTAACGCATAGTGATTGGGCAAGCCCTATTGTAGTAGTTCAAAAGAATGATAAAAAAATTAGAGTGTGTGTAGACTATAAAGTGACTTTAAATAAGATGTTAGACACAGATCACTATCCATTGCCTCTTCCAGAGGACATATTCGCAGAGCTGGCTGGAGCCAAGGTATTTTGTGTCCTGGATCTGAGTGGTGCCTACCAACAATTGTTATTAGATGAGAAATCACAAGACTATATGACTATTAATACACATTTAGGATTATTTAGGCCCACTCGCTTACAATTTGGAGTTTCATCAGGTCCGTCCATTTTTCAAAGTGTAATGGACCAAATATTACAAGGAGTTAGTAATGTTAAAGCATATATTGATGACTTGATTATAACAGGAACAAATCTAGAAGATTGTTACAAGAATTTAAATAATGTATTAGATAAACTAAAACAATATAGGGTCAAGGTAAATTTAGACAAATGTCAATTCTTTTGTAGTGAGATTAAATTTTTAGGACATTTAGTTTGTGAAGAGGGAATAAAACCAATACCTGAAAAAGTAGAGGCTATTACAAAGGCACCACAACCTACTTGCATTACTCAATTACAGGCATACTTAGGTCTATTAAATTATTATGGGAAATTTCTACCTAGACTTTCAGATAAATTAGCACCATTACATACCTTATTAAGAAAAAATGTTCCTTTTAAATGGACCAAGGAGTGTCATGAGTCCTTTGTGGCTAGTAAGAGGTTAATCACAGATAGTAACTTACTGGTACATTTTGATTGTAACAAAGAAGTGTTTGTCACCACTGATGCGAGTCAGTATGGCGTGGGAGCAGTTTTAAGTCATGGAATAAATAGTGAGCCTATATGTTTTGCATCTGCTACCTTAAATGATGCTCAGAAAAATTATTCCCAAGTCGAAAAGGAAGCTTTAGGAATAATCTTTGCAGTACAAAAGTTTCATAAATATTTGTATGGCAGAAAATTTGTGCTTGTGACAGACCATCAGCCTTTAAAGTTTATATTTGATCCTCTCAAGAAAATTCCAATTACAGCTAATGCAAGGTTGCAAAGATGGGCTTTAATACTATCAGGTTATCAATACGAAATTAATTATAGAAAGGGTACATTGCTAGGAAATGCTGATGCTCTGTCACGGTTACCATTGCCGGAAAAAGCTAATGTAACGGACAGCATAAATTATTTTAACCTAAAAGACGATATTCCACTGGATTTTCAAGAAATAGCAAAAAATACGCAAAAAGATGTTACATTGAGTAAAGTGTATGAGTATGTGTTATGTGGATGGCCTAATTCCATAAATGATGAAGGTATAAAACCATATTTTAATAAAAGGGCTGAATTGGGCACTGAACAAAAATGTGTACTATGGGGAAATAGGGTTATTATTCCTAACAAGTTGAGAGATAAAGTATTAGCATTATTTCATGAATCTCACCAAGGAATTGTTCAGTCAAAAATGTTAATGCGAAGTTACTGCTGGTGGCCTAACATGAATGAAGATATTGAAAAAGTTGTGGGCAGTTGTAATATATGTCAATCATCAAGAAATTTTACCAATGTAAGTCCACCAGTCAGTTGGAAAAAGTGTGGTAATATTTTTGAGAGAATACATGTAGATTTTTTCATGAAAGACTCTGTAACCTATTTGTTAATAGTTGATTCAACTTCCAAGTGGCTGGATGTGCACATAATGAATGGCACTTCTGCTTTGCAAGTGATAGAAAAATTATGCAAAACATTTGCTGTAATTGGTATTCCTATATACCTTGTCAGTGACAATGGGCCACCCTTTTCTTCTGAACAATTTTTGCAATTTCTAAAAAATAATGGATGTGTGCCGTTAAAGAGCCCTCCATACCATCCTGAGTCTAATGGGATGGCGGAAAGGACTGTTCAGACCGTGAAACAAGCATTATATAAGTTATTAACAGAAAATGAGTCCAGAGCCTCAAAAGAACTTTTGTTGCAAAATTTTTTATTTACATATAGGAACAGTCCAAATTCTACTGGCACGTCTCCAAATGAAATGATATTCAAATACAAACCGAGAACGCGGTTTGAACTGTTAAAACCATCTAATACCTTGTCCAAAAAAGTGTTAAAGAGTAATAATTTAGAAAAGGTTTTGATTTTTAAGGAAGGACAAATAGTATGGTCTAAAAATTTTAAAGAGGGAAAAGGATGGACCAAAGCCACTATTGTTAAATGTTTAAGCCCAGTTAGATATATAATTAACACAAACGGCATACAAAAATGTTACCATGTATCAGATTTAAGACCATGTGTAGAACTGCCTCAGATACGGGTTGAAGATGGATCCAGTTCATCAGCGGAGGTCACACCTCCTGTTATAATAACACCACCTGTTCCCACAGAAAATGATGTTGAAAATAGTCAGGGTACTGGAGAGATTGAGGAGAGCGGATTAGGAGATGAAAGACCTTCAGCTGATGGGCAACCATCAGAGGCAGTGGAAGTAACTAGACTACCACAGTTAGATGGAGCTCAGGAAATACCATCAACCCCCGTGACCGTCCCTGATCTGAGACGGTCTACAAGAATCAGGAGAGCCCCTGAAAGATTAGATTTATAAAATATTGTAAGTACGTTCCCATTTAAAGGGGGACGAATGTCATGTATTTATATGACTCAAATAGCGCAAAGCGCGCCAAATATAATGACAGCTGTCACTTGGTGTGCATATTCATAATGGCGATTGAGATCGAATGTATTGTATCTAAAGATTCTAAAGTAATAAAAACATTAAAGTCTAATATCCGGTGTGTTATTTTAAATAAGAATATAATAGTTAGAAAACGTACACTTATAGTAGTTATAGTTGTCCCTCAATATGAATCCGTGTCGATAAAAAAAATGGCCGCCATCTTGTATTTTTTTTATTTTTGATCAGAGTGAGTTGAAAATGGATATCTGAGGATCCGATACGTCCCGCCATATGGTGCCGAGGCTATTATTATAAAAAACGGCCGCTATTTTGATATTTTTCATTTTTTATCCTAGCGCGCTGAAAATCGATAACTGAGGATCTGATAGGTCCCTTAATGTGAACCTGACATGAACAACTAAGAATGAATAGGCAATATCGAACACTACAAGTAATTATAAACCAAAACTGCCCATTCTGTATAAGCTGTTCAATGAGCTTAGTCAACTATAGCCCGGAATGGGGTTAATGTGTTTCTGACCCACAACATGTCATAACGAGTCTATAAAACTGATGAATCGGTGCCGCCTCACTTGTATGGCTGTTGCGAAACTATGATAAAGTTTTAATCAAATATTAGTGTAACGAAAGTAAATAACAGCATCATAGCCTAGTTCATATAACCCTGCTTGAGAAAGGATTTATTAAAAAAATTGCAATGTTAGTTTAATACCTAGAAGCTTCACAGTTATGTGATTATACCTATAATAACTCCGTAATCATAAAGTAAGTAAGTTTATTGGTTGTATATTTATTACCAACGACATAATATTATTACTATAAAAACAATTGCAAAATAAACGTGAATTAGCATGTTAAAAGAATTCAAGTTAAGAGACGGTAAACCTGATGGTAAAACTTGGGGAACTATAAATACCTATGATACAAAAAGTATTTTTAATTTCTGCGACAAGACAATTTGCTTTCTCAAACGTTGGTTCAGGAACTTCGGGCAGGAATAAATTTTATGTTTTAGGAACCTTTTTTATTATGGGTGAATCAACTTAATTTTATTTGTTATTGCCATGGTTACGGTCTTCTGAGTCAAGCTTGTTCTATGCAAAATTAATATGTTTCTTTATAAATTATACTTTTTCATATAAATTGGTCACGTGATCTCGACATTCGCATGGGAAAGTGTTTTTTTTTGGCGATTTGAGCGTTGGTCTTATAATAAAAGTTTTTCTGTAAGACTTACGTATACGGTTTACTACCTGGTTCAGGAAATATCCTATATACATCTAAAGTCACTAAATCGCCTTAGCTACCCGTACCTTGTCAAAACACTCGTAACATAATATAATATTACATTACAGCGTTACAAACATGCCGCAAGTGATATTAATCGTATCAATTATACGCGAAACCCCATTGATGGCACTTTGCTATAACTTACGACCAACGGGTTTGCTTAGGGCTGCCCCTTTACATAATTTTAAATTGTATTACATAAAGGTGAAATTATTAAAAGCTCTTTATGTATAGAGTATTGGCATTTTTTAATAAGGATATTGTATTTTATGGAAAATAAAACTTATAAGTATTTGATGTTTTAACAACTTCCATTATTTCATTGATTGTATTCGTAACCTTTAGTTTTAATGTTAGCTCCCTGAAAAGTAGGTAATTTATTTATGAGAATTAACATATTTCAATAAAACTAATCTAAAAATGTGAGGAAATTTAACCATCAAATACACATGAGAGACCATATCAAATTTTAAATACTCATTGTCAGTCCTGTAGCTAGCCAAAACAAAAATGTGAACTGGTAGGTTTTTTTAAGACACTATTTTGAAAAATTGTTTACATTACGTACACTTGCTTCAGACCATTATTCAATGTCTCGTGTATCTACCGACTATTGTTATTCACATTTTAAAATCCTGTCTGTATTGTCACAAGCCAGGGGCAAATTGACACAAAGGAAACTTCAGATTCACGGAAATAATGTTATGCCACACAAGACTAACTAGTGCGTATATTTGACAACCCTTACTTGTACTTCGGTAGGTTATTAGTTTAATAAAGGGTCTCATTGTTTATGCTGTAAAATTGGTCGTTAATTGCGTTTAGTAGCTACTTGCTTTGAAACACTATTGAGTTTGAGACAACCCTTACTTCTACATGAATATATTATATCAATTCCGTCTTTCGTCTGATAACCGTTCCGGCTGAATGGACCGAACGTTCCAGTGGTTAAAAATAGACACGGTTACGTGGTTCAATAACCTTTTTTTCTTGTTATTAATTCACGTCACCCAGGAGACGAAAGGTGTATATTTTGCTGGAAAAAAATCTAGCACGCTCTACAGCGCGCTATTAAACTGCGATTTTACAGTTGACTCAGAATAACGTAACCAATGTAACCATAGCAACAAGTGACAAGAAAAAACTTAAAATTATAGAACAATAACAGTCCTACAACAATAAGAAATCAAAATGATTCTTTCGCACACATTTATGTAGGTACTTATAGAATTAAATTAATATTTAGAATAAATTTCATTCAGATAAAGCAAACATTACAGAACAGCAAAAATAAATACAATGGAAACATTGTTTGGGTTGAAAAGTAAAGTAAAAATATACTAAAATACACCTATTTGTATACTAAAATTTTAATTTATCACCTACTTAGTACGAGTTATGTAGGTGATAGGTTTAAAATTGAACCAATCAAAAACCGTTATTGTTGCCAAACAAAGCCCGCAATCGGTTCAGTAGTCCCCAGCGTACGAAGTTTAATTTAAACCAAAAATGCCCCATTTTCAGCGGCAAATCGCATATAACTGAAACACCTAATTAAGCCACAGCAGCATAAATTGCGCGTAGTGTTGTGCCCAGGGAACGTGCGATGCCTGAAATATTCCCGACGTAATATTTTAACAGAACGGTAAGTGGTTTTGAAGTTCGAATTTTAATCCGCGTCGTGTATTGAAACGTGTTGAACAACGGGTCTAGCCGTTTTTGAACATTTATGAAACCCTACAATAAGCATGGCCCGATATGGTCTTGGCCAGTTTTTATTGTATAAATAATACTATATTCTAATTTTATATTGCAATCTAAATTACTGGGAGATCATAATCCTACCGGTACCTTATTTGTTTGTATTTGTAAATTAGGCCTAAAACTATCGCACGGTATCGCAAAAAATGTACAAGTTTATATGAAAGTCATACAACATTTTTCATAATTTATTTTGTACCATTGTGAGAAACTGGCTTTATTCTTAGGTTTTAGTCTAGTTCTCGTTACGTGATTGTGATTTAAACTTATAATACAAATCTCTAATTACACATTTATTTTGTTTATGTACCATACCCATCGACAAAACCGTTAAAAAAATCCCAACATTCCCACAAATCGATAACATTCCCAAAACGTAAATAAGCACATCACTAATTCCACATTTAAAATGAAAAATGGCGCCCATCACGTGGGTTGCCTGTAACCGGGTTGCAAAAAACGCAAATGGTTGACGTGATTCGCGAAATGACCGGTGGACGTTGTTTATTTGGCCGGCCATTTATTCTGTAATAAATTAGGTGGACTGCGAATTGTTTATTCTGATGCTATGCCAATTACTGGTACTAATAGGGCTTTACTTTTTACTATACGATTTTCATAATAAAAGGACAAATAAACAATTTTTGACGCTTAGAACAAACTTCATTGTTGAGTGAAATGCAATATGCTACACCTCACCCCACTGACACCTAGGTGTAGCCAAGATACTGCGACCATAATTATATAACATGGACGTCTAACGCCACCTCAAAAATGCTTCCAAACACAATTGTTCAATTGTGCCAAGATGGGCAGGATACTTTGCAGGCCTAGGCCTGAAAAGTGTTATGAAATTCCATTTCCAACCCAGTGAGTTACTGCGCCCTAAAAGCAATACTTCCGAGTCTATTTTAAGGAACGTAAAGACAATAATATGTCATTGAATGTTTGAGAAACACGTCTGAGTTGTTCCACAATATATTAATATTTTATTTAATAGGGCTTTCAGTAATTCCAGCCGTTTGAGGTAATACGAAAAATAAACGCTGTATTTTAAACAAAATCCCTCGATTATTAAACGATATTAATTATTAACGGAATACAAAATATTAAAATCTGATAATAACGCCTAAATTACACAATAGATAATAAAACGCTCGCGAAAAACCAATAACCGTCTATTTGATGTTTTTACAGCTAAAACGTACCATAAAATTGTATTGCCTTTTTTTATAGACGATCGGCCAAGGAATGCGTTCGTAATACCGCCCCAAATATTACGAGATATTAATATTATCGATTACATTCATCCCTTCCCTATCTATAAACCAGGGTAACTGCGACCTTGATATTAGTGCGAAATATATGTATTCAGAGATCAAACTTATATGCTAAGGTTGAAGGAAATGAGAAGGCTTGACTTATATTTGGCGTGGGTTACTCTCGACGTTCAAATTGCATACGAGTATCCACGTCTACGCGAAATCGGAAATTTGAAGCGTATTTTCCTTTTTTTTATGTGACGAAGGTAGACCTGAGCTCTCAGCCCACCTGATGGAAAGCAGGAACTGAGACCCATGGACATAGTGACCAAAAAATCGCCTATGTGCTGCCTACCCTGAAGACTTAGATGGATTGCCTGTATCTATGCCAGTAATTACACCGGCTATCTTACCCCCAAACCGAAATACAGCAGTGCAAACACTGCTATTTAGCGGCAGGTTAACGGGTAAGACGGTGGTAGCTATCCGGGCGGACCCTGCACGAGGTCCCACCACCAGCAAACCATTCCTTCTCTAGAAAAGGAATAGTAGTGAGCAGGTAATGAAAACAAACGACCTAATCTGAATCGCGATGTGTCAGTTTCATAGAATAACTGTCAAAAACTAACAAGATGAACCTAAACTGAATCGCATTTAAGAGATAGTACATGGCAGCCTCCCCCCCTGGTTACTCTAGCAATATACCGAAGAGAATTGTCCAAAATTGTGAATGTAATGGAAAGTGTATATTGCTCTTCACACACTTATTCCAAGCCTTGGGCCAATTTATTTGGCAATTGATGAGTATTAGTCACCAGTGTGGAACTCAAATGTCATAATTCTTGCGATCATCGATGTCGATGTATACCCAGAAGAAAACAAAAAAAAGGTAAAGAAATCTAAAAAATTGCATTATCTCATAATCACGCACTTTTAGAACATAATCTTGGTTTTATCATCAACTTACAACCTTAAACCTTCATACATTTTCACATACATACATTTTTAGTCAAAATGATAAAAATATATCTGCGAACGTATTTCACGACGTGTCAAAGACGTCAAATGCGGAAAATCAGCCATATTTGCTTACATTTTTATGTTTCCCTGACGAAGAATCGAGACGAAGAAGAAAAAAATAAAGAATCGTTTTTTTGACACTTCAGACTTTGACATGTCAGAACATAGTGATGCTGATGCTGTGTCATGGAAACTAAAATTACATGTTTGAGTCTCGCGTTACCCACTTGTTTCAGAGTTTTAATATCGAGCAAATTTTGTTAGCAAAAGAGTAAAAGAACAATGCTTAAGCCCACTTTCCACGCAGTGGAAAGTGGGCGGGTGGTGGGTGGGGAGTCATTAATGGGTCCGTTTAACTTTCACTGGTGCTGTGACTCGCAGCCGTCAACTGAATACTAGTCCTTAGCGAGCGATGAACGTGAAACGGAGGCAATAATGAGTCCGCTCTGCTCTCAGTGGAAAGCGGGCATTACATTTAGATTTCATTTTTTCACGATTATATTTCGTCCTATTTACACCAAAAACTTACCGCGTTTATGTTTTCTGTCAACTTAGATTCAACATTTATTCTCTTTTTTCCAATCGCAATTTGACTTAAACACCCTCAAATAGAATCCCAAACACAGCCAGAAGGCTCGCAAGGTCTTATCTTATTCACCCTTTCAAATGGCGGAATTGAATGATAGGGAAAATTCTTTGACAGATCGGTATCTAGGTTAAAATATACTTAGCAGGAACGAATTGGGTCTCGTGCCCCTTTTTTACCCGATTATGGCAAAAGGATTATGAATTCGGATTTTTGTTTGGTTTCGTTCGTCGTATGAAAATGTGGAGGGATCTGTTATTTTGGGATGGTTACTGGTTAGTGATATTGATAGTATGTTAGTGAATTTTGCAGAATATTATATATTTATTGATAAAGATATTGGCCGTGTGGCGACGGCAGTAAGAACACATTTGTCACCACCCCAACTCCTCATGCGGGTGGCGTAAGAGTCGACTAAGGGACTGAAGTGTCACTGACGATTATTTGATAAAAAGTTGATGATGGGCAGCAGCGTCATCATAGTGGACACATTACTGCGATCGTCAATCCGCTTGCCCAGCGTGGCGATTATGGGCATTTACCTCCTAATGCGTCTAAATGCAAATACGTATAGTCAATATGGGAGGCCTACGTCCAGATTGTACAGTGTGTACAGGTTTGATACTGTCGACTGTACAAATATAAAGCTTTATTAATCAAATTGCATTACATCTTATCTCCGTCTACTCTCCTATTACGGGTAACATTACAACGTACGCATTAGGAAGTCAAAATGCCCATAATCGCCACGCTGCTGCTGCCTGTCATCGTCGATAAATAAACGGTCAGTGACACTGCAATCATTTAGTCGACTCTTACGACACCCGTGGAAAGAGTTGGGGCGGAGGCAAATGTATTCTTACTGCCGTCACCTTGCAATCGAAATTCATCGTTCCTATTTTGTGTGCATCTCTTACCGTAAGAATTGTCGCAAAGAATGACCCAATTGGTGAAAGGGACACAAAAGTCACAGAAGGGCCCTCGTAAAAGCTCCGTAACCGTAAAGTTTTACAATTCATTCGATCGGGTACAGTCACCATCAGATATATCGGAGCGGCCACGATGGTCATTAATATCTGAACATACACTCTAACACCATAACTACAGTACCGGCCAACAATATAGCCACATTCGTGACTTTTTGTATGAGCGTGTATAGAGTAAGCGGCAGATGGTCGCTTGTAGATAGTATATCATTTTGGTACTTTAGCACATATTAAAGATGAATATTGCAACTAAGTATTGTAAATGGGAGACACAGTGTATTGCTAAAAAAGCTGTAGTAAAGAAAATTAATTTTACTACGAAATCCATGCCTTACACAAAAAATCTTCATGAAAAAACTACTACATGATGCCAAGTTTTTTCATCGATAGCACGAAAGCCTATTCTTAGACTATCTATAGTCGTAAAGTAGAAAGTGTGGAGACCACTTCCAAATATAAAAAAAATGTAATGAAATAAATCTGAATGTAATATTATTGGCCGGTACTGTAATAGAAGTTGCTGATATTTGAGACCACCCTGGCTGCTACGATATTTATAATCGATGGCTACTAAAATATAAATATTTAAAATATTTTAGCCTATATAAAATGTCCCACTGCTGGGCACAGGCCTCCTCACATATTATGTGAGGGATTGGGCTATAGTCCCCACGCTGGCCCAAAGCGGGTTGGGAACTTCGCATACACCTTTGAATTTCTTCGCGGATGTATGCAGGTTTCCTCACGGTGTTTTCCATCACCGAAAGCTAATGGTAAATATCATCTGATTTTCCGTACGTAAGTTACACTAGAAGATGAGAAAATTAGATAGATTAGCGTGATATGTATTGAAGAGGGGGTGACATTAGAGCGGAGAAAAACAAAACCAGATTCAAGAAAGCCCTATTGGGTAAGGCCGCGGATTTTGACGAATTCGGAGCTTAAAATTTGTCTTGCTCATAAAACAAAACTGACAACATCTAGAGAACTCCGATCAATTTTAAAATATTCCCCTATGCTCAGTTACATGTAATCAAATGAAATAGCTAATTTAGCTCTTTATTTAAAATTAATAAATAAATATTTCTGCCAAAAACGTAATATAAGTCGAGTAATTTTTTCGACTACGAGTACTTAAAACCTTTTTTTTTTTCATATTATTAGACTTGTCAGCATTAAATGTTTGATTTTAAACCAAATTAGAATGATAAACGATTGCTTCGTTCATTAAGGACTTATGATATGTGAACAATTTTACTGTTTTCTTTCCCTTTACTTTTTGGGTCACCAATTCCAAACTTACGTTACGATACTTTCGTAACGCTTTTTTAAGGTCATATTTAAGCCAATGTTGGTAGAAATTTGTTTATCGACACTAGGAACTCTTATTCTAGTAGGGCAACACCCATAGGCACACTCACTCCCATTAATTCGTTAACAAGTGGTTGTCACAGTGCACGCGGCGAAAGTTTTAGCAAAAAACGTCTAAAGTGGTAGTGTGATTTTTACGGTAAGTAGTGATTATTATTAAACGGCTGTTTTTTCATACGAAAGGGTTTAGTTTCAGACGTCAGTAGCATGTATTATTATGTTCAGATTGCAATTATTTACCAAGATAATCAACCTTTTTTCAAATATACGTTACACTTATGTTACGAATACGTTACATTTTTACAAAACGTAACGTATTTTTTATGTTACGTAACGAAAATATGTGGTAAAGAGAAGTGCACACAGAAATTTACTGATTTCAATGAGTTTTATTAGATTTTGAATGACAGCATACTGTAACAAGTGTTTGCGAAACAAATCAAATTATTTTGTTATTTAGGTCTTTTGATTTGCGTTTTTTTAAGTAATTAGCTGTTTTCAGTGGGTAATTTTACCCCCCTAGGGCTAATGAAATACAGTATAATTTATTAACGCGTTTAATAGTGTTAATTAATAACAGTTCAATTTCCATTTAAGCATTTATGGTGATTTATTTAGTTTATTTAGTTCCAAAGATTATGGCATTAAAACATTTATAAATACTGTTAATTTAAGTAATTACTAAGTATGAGAAATTACATTATATGGGTTGATTATTATATCTGATTAAAACAACTATTTAGTGATAAAAATATGATTTTTTTTACGACCTTTATTTAATCAGAGTTCATACCAGTATGAGCTGAGCTTTATAGTAACTTTCGTTGCGTTTTATGGTAACGTAACGTTTTTTTTTTATGTTATGTCTGTGTCACATTCGTCAAAATCCGCGGCCTTACCCTATTACGACAATATCTCGACAGTATTTAAACACCATCTTATACATATTTATTCACTTTGCTTAATTTTCTATGTGAATTTGACACTTCTACTTACTTACTTCTCTACTTACTTACTTCTGTACTTACTTCAGTGTTTTTAATGTATTGTAGAGACTCACGGATCCCACAGTCAAACTGTTCAAACAGTTTTGTGGGACAAAGTACTCGTATTTAGCTTTAAGTTGTAATCCTGTATCTACAGAACAAAATAAATAAATAATATATCGGGAACCCTTATGACAGCCGAGCTAAGAAGGGTAGGATTTTAGCTACTCGTTACTAACAGTACTCAGAATCTTGTATCTACGCATCTACGCAGTAGTAGAAAACGAATGGAGAGTTCTAAGCTTGCGTCCATGCATAGATGCATACCCCATAGAAATAACTTCCTTCGTAAGAATGTAAACCCTTCACATAACAAGACAAGAGTGAATCGTTCTATGTCTAACACGGGAATGAATTGATGAACACTGCAGTAGTGACCTTTTATACTGTCAGGTCACCAGCCACCTGTTCATAGGTTGGTATCATCTACCTGCAAACCTGCATGGACCAAGCAAAGACCACTCCAAGCAAAACATTGCTTATCGTTTTCTAGATTTAGTAACTCATATCTCCGACAAATAAATATATAAATTTGTCAACAAAATTTCAAAACCGTTTAGTATGGCGTGCAGCATCCATGTTTTATTTGGTCGTAGTTTATTACTTATTGTTTATTGTATACGATTGTAGAATGGAACCTGGTCCAGGCCAGATTTTCCTTAAAATTATCCATGCAAAACGCCACTCCATATTATTATACAGGGTGTAAGTCTAATACGGGCGAAGCTCTTAACGGGTGTTAGCTTACGACATAATAAGAACATTGAAATAACTTTTACTTAAAATTAGAGCAATAATTTTTTCCATACAAAATAATTCGGCGCGCAATGTAGAGCAACATACGCGAGTTAAATACTCGTTTACAGCTAATTTCAAAAGCAGATGACATAACTGCCATGTCTACAATAACAAATGTTCGCACCTACATTGCTGCTCCGATAATCTTAAAAAAATTCTGTGGGGTCATAATTGAGAGTAACTTTAAAAAAACCTTGTAATCAATGATTACACTAATGAATCCCATGCCTGGTTTAATTGATCGCCCGTATTAGACTTACACACTGTATAAGTAACTAATATTTGTATTACAAAGTTCTTGTTTGACGGTAATATTCGCTGTAAATGGCTGTAAGGCTTCATGTTCATTACTGTCAGATATCCGTGACGGACGGTCGATACGTGATGCGGGTTCGATTCCCGATTAGCCGCACGCATGTCTTGTCTAATCAATATGGGGGTAGTTGAAAAATTACATGGTATTGGTTTTTTGGCTGCTTGTTATTTCTGTTACTTTCATAGGAAAAAATGCTTTTGGAGCATTCCATGAAAACATCTACTTTTTGTCGCTTACGTGTCGCTATGGTAGCTACCCTAATAAAATATGCTAGCTGATAGGAAACACTGTCAATCTTAAAGCCTAGACATGTTAGTATTATACTGTAACTCAGCTTACTAATTTAATTTTTCAAAAGTATTGAAAAGACAGTGTCGCTTTCATGGAATGTTCCTTTTCTCAAACATGCAATGAAATAAACAACAAAAATATCAATTTTATGGCATAGTGGCAGAATGTCATGATGCCTGTCCCACAAACTTATGTAGAATGGAATTAAAAAAGAGCACTTTGCCGACTTAGGCCTTCAAGATTTGTATTAGTGACCTCTTGTCCTAGTCGCACCTAAAACGTTCGCAGCCTATTATAAGGAACATAACAACAATATTTCATTTCATGTTTGAGAAAATTGTATTAACAGTTACTGTCTTACAAAAATTTAAATTCAAGTTAGCATAATATACGTTTATGAATGTAAGGGGATACATTTTCATATGAAAATTGTACTATACGAGTAGTAAGTTATTTATTTATTGTTATCTTTTATGTTGTCTTAATTTTCATAAAAGCTTTCCGCTTTCGGGGTAAAACTGTCAATTTCAAGTTGTAAGCAACACTGTATATTAATTAGCCAGTACACTTCGCCGCATTTATCTTGATATCATCAGGCGGGTCAATGTGGGGCTTCCGTATTAGATTTCTTCCGCGGGTACGTTGGATCGATTCCCGCCGATAATATATGCGGGGAGATAGAATAATAGATGCCGCAAGATGACTAGAACTTGAATTCCTAATTTTTTCTGGAGTTTAAATTATAATAAATAAGATGTTTTATACCAAAGTTATTTGAATTTGCAATAATAATAAAAATACGAAAATTATATTTTTTGTGTAACACAAATCAAATCATCTTACAATATCTATTATACTTGTTATAAATTATAACTATTAGATGTCATATACCAAAGAAAAAAGACCAAGATCCCAACGTCGAACATTGCTGCTCTTAGTCTTTTTTCTTATCAAAATGCCTATAAGACGGAAAGGGACAAACAATACTTAGCGGCTTGCTAAGTTAGCATTTTTTGCAATCTAATTACGGCGCCGATTGTAATAATAGAGGGTTACTTTTTCACCGGTACATTATTAATTTATCCTTCATGCACAAACAGTTGACAGACCGTGCGTTTTGCTAGTTATGCACGTCGATAGATACGTAACACCTCCACATTTCTTGTTAGACTTGCGGATAAGTTCGTCGACAATATTTTAACATTAGACAGTTTTTAAATAAACATTAGACAGTATTTTAGTTTATTTGTTCCAAAGAGGTAGTAACAAAAAATGCTAGCATTTGTATTTTGGACTACTATTACGTATGTTGATTTATTGAACTGGTGAAAAAGTAACCCTGTATAACTTTCGCGGCATCTATTCAATTTAAGTCTGCGCCACACATACGTGTATCTACATGTAGGCTCCCACAGGGGTAGGTGGACTGAAATTGCATTAGTCTCGGTTTATTTACATCTTGTGATAGACTGCTCACTGCCATATTGAAGTGTCATTTGATTATTTCTGATCGAGTAAGTTTCGTTAACATCAAGATATTGACTGACAGACCTTCTTCCTACAGTAGATATGTCATATAAGTTCATATTTGTGGTAATGATTTACTTCATGCTTTCGCCAAAAATGTCATATGCGATTACAAACAGTCGCCACCAGATATAACGAAGCGGTCACGGTGACAAAAAATATCTGAACATGGGCAGTAACCCCGTGACAAAGATCTGCTCCATGTAATTAAATGATAGCGCCTGAATGTCTAGAACATATGTACATGCCAGTTAAAAACAATACTTGATACGAATACATAGGAAGTTCGCAATTCATGTCATTCTGAATCACTTCTTACCTAAGCTTCATTTGGGCATTTCTTCGAGCGTTTCACTCGCCGTGACTTCGATGGCAACATCATGACGCGTTTTCCGTGGATAATTCATTTTTTTTGGGTCATCTTGCTAGTTGTCAAGTACGTCTACCAATACATGAAAAAAATAGAGATAGCCACGAAAAACGTGTAATAATGTTGCCACCGAAGTCACAGCGGTTGAAACGCTCGGAGAAATGCCCATTTACATTTATCCGCATTTTACCTGCCAACTGGGCTTCGGAGACCGACAATATACAAAATAACTAAGTATCTTGAGACATCTTAAGGTGCATTTAGACAAAACGAGCATTCGCTCATTCTATCCCCCACTCTACGAAATCAACGAATTTCGACAAAATTGCGTTTTGTGTAACGAACGAATTTCGTAGAGTGGGGGATAGAATGAGCGAATGCTCGTTTGGTCTAAATGCATCTTTACACAAATCGACCTAGTCCCACAACAAGCTCAATAAAGGCTTGTAAGTATATAGACAGCCACGTTTAAGGAACAAATATTAGTGATAAATTAATGTCCCGCTGGGATTCGAGCTCGGAACCTCTACCTCTTACTTGGTAAGCAGGATCACAAACAACTAGGCATCAGAGGCCAACATCATATCATGCTTATTCTTGCTACCTACTTATAATTTCCAAGATATGCATAAACCACTATAATCTCACAAATGTACCAAGACGTAAGGACTCTTGTTACACGATCCATTTCGCTAAGTAGCGCAAGACAAATATTTGCATACAACGCTGACTCACTCCTAGGTTAGAATCCTTCACAATGCTCTTAGTGCCGTCTACCTAGACTTAGATTTATGTGCTCTGCAATTGTGATACTAGTTTCTGTCGGTTTCATCTGTAGAAACGCGTTGTACAGATGTTTCTTTTGTCATGGCGTTTTATGGAAATGTCCGCATTCATGTTTGCAGTTTAAATTTATTCTCAAGGTAAAGATTGAAGCCAAAGCCCATTCAAATCCAAATATTGAAAACATCTTTGAAAGCAACTGTTTTGGAGTCAAGACATCTCCCTGTATTAATCCTCGCTGGAATGCTATGGGTTATAATACCGGTCCTGGACAGGGACACGAATTCGTTATGCTACAATACAGGGTGTAAGTCTAATACGGGCGAAGCTCTTAATGGGTGTTTGGGTGTTAGTTTAGGACCTAATAAGTACATTTAGATAACTTTTACTTAAAATTAGAGCAACAAAATAATTCGGCGCGCAATGTAGAGGAACACACTCAAGTTAAACGCTCGTTGACAGCTAATTTCAAAAGCAGATGACATAACTGCCATATCTATAATAACTAATGTTCATACCTACATTGCTACTTAGAAAATCTTAAAAAAAGCTGTGGGGTCGTAATTGAGTTCAACTTAAAAAAAAACCTCGTAATTCAGGATTACACTGATGAATTCCATGCCTGGTTTAATTGATCGCCCGTATTAGATTTTACACACTGTATAAGAACTGAAATCGGAACATCGTATTACAAGTTATTTTTCTAAATCACGTATCGGGTTAAATTTAAATAAATTACTTATAACAATCCATCAAATTCTAATAAACGAAGAAAATTAAAAACTACTTCGCCTGCCGACCGAATTGAAAAAATAAAATAGCACAAAGTTTTAATTTGAGTAGACATTTGTAGATGGCACTGGCGAATGAAAAAGTTTTGAAATAAAAATAAGTTACCGTAATCACGTTTTGATATAACTTGGAAGTTTTATTCGACGTCTTATTTTTGTCCGAGAACTTATTTGGAAAACTGTCATTTGTTAGTTATCTAAAATAAAAGGGCAAAGTTGGCAAATGAGAAAACCAAGACCATTATTTTGACTGGCAAAATATATTTCGAATATGTTAAGCAAATTGGAGAGAAAAAAATATACACTGCGTAATCTATGCATACATAAAACAAAATAAATAAAAAATCTTGGGACATTCTACACAAATCGACCTAGTACCTCGGTAAGCTCAATTAAGGCTTGTGATGTGGGTTAGCAACGATATATAGGTATAATAGATAGATACATATAGATTATTAAATATATGTATAGACAACCATGACCAAGGAACAAATATTTGTGATAATAAATACACAAATAATGCCCTCGCTGGGATTCGAATCCAGAACCTTCGTAGGCAGGGACAGAGGCTGACAAATATACCATATTGTGTAGTGGTAAAATGCTCTATCGAGAACAGAAAGAATCAAATTGAAGATTGAAGCTATTACTTTAAACCGCTATGCCGCTAAGTTACCACTAAAAATAAGCTAGTGAATTGTAGGTACCAATATTCCAAGGTACAGTCAACCAATTGTAAACTTAGGCCATTCGGAATCATGTAAAAGTGATGTCATAAAAAATATGTACGTAATCGCTTACTAATTGACAATAAGGAATGTTTTTTAGGTATCAAATGATTGAGTGTTCTTAAGAATTGATCAGTACATATTGAGTTGCATCGTTTTAGTACAGTGTTTTACGAAAACTCTTAAACTACTTAATCGAATTAATAGCCTGCTATTTATAAGACGCCTCTTACAAGCCGGGAAGCAAGTACTTTAATTCCCAGTGGCCCCACGTTGGGCGCCAGTTTTATTGTTTATTCAATAATAATAACAAAACTATACTTTCCCATATTCAGTATGTATTTAATACGTAATATACTGTACGATTTAATATAAGACGATACAAAAAATGTTGTTAAAAAAACTATAAAATCCTAAATAAATTTTTACCATTGATAACATTTCATCAATAATCTACCAGATAAAAAAGAACTACTACTTTACGACTTTGGCAACAATATTACCATAATACTTACAAAACAATGTCACAATTCACAACACTTCTATGTCACTACACAACCAAAAATGTATCCACCACCTTCACTACTAAAATTCACTACACTAAACGAACCGTTTCATACGAAATTCTATGCGGTCCAACGGACGAGATCTAAACTTGATCGCACCGCGCCGGCAAAGTTACTAAAGTTATAAGCACATATGCAAATCTAGTTTACGTATCGTAAAACACGGGACAAAATCGCCGCCTCTCGACACGTCCGCTCGCCGCGAGATCGCGACGTCAACTGAGGAAGCGTAGCATCCTGCCCTACAGTTTTCCGAGGGAGAGGGATGGGGATGGTCGGGAAATGGGGTCCGCTTGGGTGCGACGGGGATGGAGGAAGGAAGTTTGGTGCACGTGGTACGTTGCGGTCAATGGTATGTTGCAATGCCGTCTACGGTCATTGCCATACGGTGATTGGATACGGTTTTTTATTAGATGATGTAATAAAATAGTCTAGACTTAGCTTTTATGCGGATATTAACCACAAAATTATTATTAATAGTGTTACTGTTTGACAATCTATGAAAGACGTGTCTAATACTTAATGACTGCCCATGGTGCAGTAATTTAAAATGAGTATTACTAAATTACATGTCAATAATTGGTAAATTATTATACTATACAGTGGCGGCAAATAAACTTTCATATTTTTTCATATATTTAATGTACCATTGAAAACTTGACATTTTGATGTGATTTACAATAATAGGTATGTAGAGACGCATGAAAACGAGGATTCGGACAACCTAGAGTTCATTTTCAAATGATAATGATTGAATGTTAATGATTTTGTTTTTATGAAATGTACCGATTAAATTTTTAATTTTTTTTAAAGAATTTGTTTGTTTATGACAGCCACTGGGTAATAAATTGTTAAGTAATAATTGGATTAGGACAATATGTAAATAAAATAAAAAAATGAAAATTTAAATACAAATTATAATATATTTTTCGCTACCGTATGCGAAGTTACCTACCCGCTTTAGATCAGCGTGGGGCCTATAGCCTAATCCCTCTCATGCTTGTAGCCTGTGCCCACCAAAGGGACGTTAACAGGCTATATTGGGCATTACCTATGAAATTGGCGTTTTTGATCATAGACTTTAGTTGATCCGTAATTTTATTATCTAATTAGACTTAGATATATTTTTTGTTTTCAATAGCGCACTGTGTAACAAAAGTTTTTCACACTAATATTATTTTTATTCCAGCAATATTCAAAAATAAGCTTTGAAAACATCTCTTGCCATATGCTGCCAATTCATATGTTTGGAATAGGCATAAATGTATGGGAGTACCTTGTTTTATGAAATAGTCATATACAAAACACGCCTTAGAAGTGTCTAATATTGCCGGCAAAATTTGGTTTATTTTGATTTTGACATCATAAAAATATACAAATTCATTATATTGATTTAAACTTTCACGATTATCACTTTCATATTTTAAAGAAAAACGGGTCTTAATCGAGTAAAAACTTACGTTTAATTATATCCTGCCGTTTCGGGCATGACGTTACACCCGTGGTCGCAGGCAGTCTGCCTATGCAGACCCGTTTGTCTTTTTGAAATACAAAATTCATTGTATGGAAAATAGACATTAATTCACAAAATTTTCCATACAAAACGCCAATTTCGTAGGTAATGACCTAATATTACAAAATATTAATATTAAATGTCTTAAGTAGGCGCACAGTTGAATGTACTGAGCTCGGAATATTCAACAGATGAGTTTCTAAGTATGAAGGAAACTTTCTTCAGGGATTTCCGTTCGTTGAAACTGAATACTTGAGGGATAATTAAATATGTATATCGTAATTCGTACTGTTTTGTATGTTATTTGGTACGAGGCGAGATGAAATGTTGAGATTTATTAATTACGCTTTACAATTCCACGAATGTTACATTAATTTATTTTTAGGTTACTTCTAAAACTTGAACTTATTATCAAAAACTCCCGGGGCTTATTTTGCCTCCAAAAACCTCACTGACAGCGGGATTGCAATTATTTTTGGTCACCCTGCATATAGGTATAACATTACGAATAATGTACTTCTTATGCTGAAAAAGGGCCGATTGGAAGGGGCAATATTCCGTATTTTTTGGTACAATTAGCTACACTAGTGCATGTGGAAAACTTAAATGAATTCGCTTATGGTTTTTCTATCTATTTTCGCAGCCGGATGTACTTGTGACTTGTGACAAGACTTATTTCTCCATCGAGTTATCGTAACCCCTCTACACGTCGTAGAAGCCTACGAACCTGCTACGACTTCACTATAGTCATCATTATCAGCCTATGATAGTTCACTGCTGGACGTAGGCCTCCCCTATTAACTGGGAGGACTAAATGGGAGGTAAATGCTCATCAGTCAGTGTTGGCTCTAACGACACCCGCAGGAGATATTGGGGTGGTGCCAAATGTATTCTTACTGCCGTCACCACACGGCCAACGTGCTTAACGTTAACGGCCCGGCCACGACATTGGTCTAAGGCAACCAGCGGCGAGCGAATCCATGAGTTGGAGCGGGATGCCGATATGGGTTCGAGAGGGAGCACCATACGTTTTCCGCTAAGCCGATCGCCTTAGACCGATGTCGTGGCCACGGCGTAAGGTTAATCTTACTTGCCAACTCATGGTGAAGCTACAGGGTGCGTAGCCAAGGTGCTAATTGCTAACGCTCAGACGCAAACGAAAGACCGTCTTTGTCACACTAGTAAATAGAGTGACAGAGAGAGGAAACTACAATACGCTACTGAGCGATAAATAAATGAATATATTGGGACATCTTACACAAATCGATCTAGCCCCACGGTAAGCTCAAGTAAGGCTTGTGATGTAGGTACCAAGCGATGATATATAGGTATATAATAGACAGATACATATAGATACTTAAATATATAGGACAGCCATGACCAAGGAACAAATAATTGTGATAAATACACAAATAATGCCCTCGCCGGGTTTCGAACCCAGAACCTCCGGCTTCGTAAGCAGGTTCACTACCAACTACGATATGGAGGCTGACATAAATAATCTAAATATTTTGACAACAATAATTATAATTCTGTCCAGCAAAAAATTACTGTATACTGTATCAATAATTCCTACCTTAGTGCAGAAAGGTGTCACCGTAGCATTTTGTCCTTTCCAAGCATATGCATTGAAAAACTATAACAGCTTTAACAATGGGTTTTTAAAGAGCCAGGGTTGTCACAGCGTGTAATAGTGTCGCGGTAACCCTAATGGCCCTTGTACTGTTCCCAACGCTTTATGGAGTACGCGAGCATTGGAGTCGGTCTGACCAATTACGGAAAAAAAACTGACTTCATAATTCATAACTGACCGGTGCGGAAGTGTTCACAAATTCACAATTTCCAGCCTCGAATCATAATTATGTAAACACATTTGGATATCATTCGTATAGAGAAATGTATACATTCTAATGATCTCGAACTTTACTAGTAGTAAAAAAGTACGTCTTTTATATAGGCCCGGTGGGAAACTTGTTCAGAAAGACCATCTTCACACGATTTTCAGAGTTGGGATCATGACTTGGGAATCACCCTGTACGTGTAGATTTTTTTTCTTGCCTAATATCGGTGTGGTGACAGATACCGTGTGGTGACGGCAGTAAGAATACATTTTGTAACCTCCCAAACTCTTCCCGCGGGTGTCGTAAGAGTCGACTAAGGGATTGAAGTGTCACTGACCATTCGTCGATTTGATTGATGATGGGCAGCAGCGTCATCATAGTGGACACATCACTGCGATCGCCAATCCGCTTGCCCAGCGTGGCAATTATGGGCATTTACCTCTTAATGCGTCTATATGGATAGTTAATAGGAGAGGCCTACGTCCAGCAGTGGACTGAGATATGCTGATGATGAATATCGGTGTGCCACTGCTGAGCAAAGTCCTCTTCCCTAGATCTCCATGGCTTCCGATTTTGTGCTTCCTCCAGCGAGTTTTTAGGGTTCCATAGTAAGTAAACAAGGGACCCTTATAGTTTCGCCATGTCCGTCTGTCCGTCTGTCTGACTATCCGCAGTATAAGCTCAGTGGCCGTTAATACTAGAAATCTGCAATATTAATCACACCGACAAAGTGTAGAACGGAATAGGTCTTAACAGGAAGTTTTTTGTCTAAAGTCATCATTTTTGGAGATAATCGCTCCAGAATATAACAAAATGTGAGGTGGGACCCTCTAACTGTTGATCCGTGGGTTCAAAAAATATGAAAAAAAAACATGAATAGTGGGTTTATAGAATAGGCACTTTAAAATAATACTATCATTATTGTCATCATCATCATCATATCAGCCGAAAGATGTCCACTGCTGAACATAGGCCTCCCTCAAAGATTGCCGCAATAACCGGTCCTGTGCCACCCGGTTCAAATAATACTATATTTGAACATAATCTGCCCAGACCTTTTTGAATAGCGACGGAACCCTACACTGAGCATGACACGACAAGTTTTTAGCTGATTTTTTAATATTTGAAAATTGCGACGTGAGTTCTCGTTCGAATCTGTCATTCTCATACATTTATAAGAATAAGAATAAGAAAGTATTTATTGCCACAACTAAAATAACAGCACCACAATGCATTTAATCACACCCGCATGCAGAAAACATTACAATAGTTTATTGAAACTATTGTCAGTAACTACATGGACAAGTGTGAGAAAAATATACATTATATATCCGAGAAATATAAATTGAATGTTTATTTTAACTATAATGTAGGTAGAAAGTTACCATTTTATATTTCACGAACCATACTTAACCTACTTTACACATTTATTACTTACCGCTTATCGTAAACCATTGCAGAACGACATCTTGGCAAAGCCTGCAGGAATCAGGCAACCGCTGGACTCGCCGGCGCTCGCTAAGCAACTTAGACAACGCTTGTCCCGCCCCGGCGATCAAAGGCGATCGAGTTATCCTTTGGAACCGACTTGCGCGTCCTTTTTTACCGTGTAATGCAATTACAACGGCCTGTCGTGTGGAGTAACTTCACTATGATATTGATAAAGATGGTTTTACATCAATTTCGTAGTACTTAAAAACGGCTATTATAAATATCTTGGGACATCTTACACAATACCAGAGATAAATATATAGGCTCTTTGACAATACGAGTAGAAACCTCCAGCTTCGTAGGCAAGGTCACTACCAAGTAGTCTACGAAGGCTGACGAAGAAGTATACAGGTTTGCTCACCTCTGATGATTGGCGTCGTAAATATATGTACGTAGGTGTATACCTTAATTTTTACGCATATCAACTTGAGAATATAAAGTATAGTGACGCGTAGTGACGGCAATAGAACACATTTAAATTAGTACGACAAACAGGACTTAATTGCGTAAACTTACATTTACTTAATATTTTCCTGTTTCTACGTACTAATTCAAGTGGTAGTTTATAATAATTACAAGCGTGCAAAATCATTGAAACCGATTTCAGCCAATACCTAACACCGCATAAACGATCCATTTGTCTCCCATCGATCTAACGCACATTTCTTATTCGCGTTTTTGTAGCTTTTGATAAATTGATGCCGAATAATTAGATGGAAGTAGAGCGGAAAAGGATAGATCTATTAGTCAGTGCCATACATTATTGTCTGATTGCCAAAATGTTAGCTCTTATATCGTTTTAAACGTTCACCAATTTCACCATTCTCACATGTTTTTTCGAAACGGTACTTGAAGGGTCCACGGCAAAAACATGTCCAGTGCCTAAAATAATCATCGCAAAGTCACACCTTATTCTGTTAAAAGTAATGTAGTTTTTCCTTCTGTAATTTGAATTGACTAGACATGTTCTTTCTGTGGACCTTCACTTAATCGCATTATATATATTGGAAACTTACCTCTAACGTTTCGAGTATATTTAAGTATGTACATTTGTATTGATATTCTAGAGATTATTTAAATTTATTCACTTGAATTAGTTTTTAGTGATGATTTTCGTCAAGTTTGTAAAAATCAGGGTGAGACACGCACACACGAAATAAATTATTTTTATCCAACGTTAATCGAAGAAATATGTAAATAGAAAATAATGAATGATCATTAGTTACCAACATCAAATACGAATACATATGATACCGTAACTCGAATTGTAACGTCTTATCTAAAACGACTATCTAGCATATCATCAATTTTCCCATAAAAACCATAGACAGCTATAAAACTAAACTCTAAATTCTATCCTAATAAGGTTCAAATCACAATACATTACGATGTTAGATTTTTCACACTTCGAAATGTCACAGACTAAAAAATATTCCTACTGTTTTCGTTCATAAGAAGCGATTCGTCATAATCAGATAAGGATATTTTTTTATCTATAAATGTTTACGTTATACTATTGTTATAATGGTGTGTCAAGTGAAATATTGGTGTAATTTATCACGATGCCTCACCCTGGGGGGTATTTTTCCTGCAGTCGACTTAAACTTTGCTTCTTTGTGATTATGATGTTTTTCCTTTGACTTTTATATTATATTACATTGTCGAATAGCTAGATTCCACCGGTAAGTGGTGGTTGGAAGTGGGGCGTCGAATTTGTGTTTTCATTACAAAAATGGGGGATGTGACACAGTTCTGGAATTGTGTTATTGCGGATTGAGTGTCTCTGATTATAGAGAGACAAATCTGGGTTATGGTGTCATAAGATAATAATAGCAGTGCAGGCATCAGCCGCAAAAGCTGAGGTTCAATTCCTACCTCGGACGTTGGTGATCTTGATCGTTTTTTCTTTGGTATATGACATTCAATAAGATAATAATACATATAAAAACGCAACATAAACGTAGGGTCTACATAAGGGTTTTTTGTTGAATAAATGGACAACATTTTTTCAATGAACTATTTCATTTTATTTATAGAAAATCAATTAAATTTTAAATCAAACTTATCATATGTTATAATTTTGCGGAAAAAAACAGTTTTTCATTCAAAATATTCAATTTAAAAGTCCCGAATCCCAAAAGGACGTGAAGTTAGTCCAGTAAGTGCAAGATTCAACTTATAGCCTCGTGCCTACATTATGTCAAAATTTGCCAAATCAAATTCGTCGTTGAGAATGCCAAGTCTGTTATGTGCACAATTACAGGAACTGAAAAATCTATTCAAATGACATTATGTTTACAGTCTTCTTTTGTCAAATATTGAATTTATACAATTATGTGTGTTTTGGCAATCTCAACGACGAAATTGGGAATGTGTCTAATTAACATAGAGTAAAAAAATTGATTGAGGGTTATGTATTTTAGGTAGGACACATATGTGTAAGCAGAACAGAAGGAGTAACAAAGAAATTATCATCCCACCTGTGTATTCAAACTTACCCCTTTCCACAGCGCATGCGTAACTTTATGCAACATGCATAAAACACAGAAGCGTCAAACACCGATTCCCCTCGGTATTATCGCAATCTGTGACGTTCGTGACGAATCGTGAATGACGTGTGTGACGTGCACGTCACTGATATTAAATTGCTGTTACCCTCTTACCTACACAGGTTTATTTATATGAAGATTCATTTAAATGGCAAAGATTGTAATTTAAACTTGTACTGTGACGGCAGATTCTTATATTATTAAACCAAAATCAGAAGGGATTTCGAAAATACTGTTAACACAACAAATGACACAACATTTACCAAGAAAGAGTTATTTATAGATGAAGTGAGTGTTTAATTAATCTATTGTCTGCAAGCCTCTGCACTTAAACTATGAATCATCATCATTTCAGCCGAAAGATTTCTACTGCTGGCCTCCCCTAATGATGGTCACTATGAATGAATATGTAACTATGAACATATTCTAGATTGACTTGATTGTCAAGACTGTTGTGTCAACAGTACTTTCGAATCTCATTCTAATCGCGGTTTGATAATACAATAGAGTTTGTATAATGTATATCTCTGTATAACTAATACGGGCGATGTACTTAGACCAGGCATTGGATTTATTAATAATGATATTTAAAATTAGTTAATTCATCATCAATAACAGGTATTTTTAAGTTGCTCTAAGCACTCTTTTGAAGCTATTTTCACAAAAGATAAGAATTCCCGTGTAGATAAAAGAGATGCGCTAAGAGCGCAAAAAGTTCTTCCACCTCTTATCAGAATGACATTCGAAAATTCTTAAGGCACTGGTCTCACAGTGAGCTACTAAGCTATGATCTATTGGCTTTAAACACGATCAAAAGATATCAGCTATCACCACCGGGCGAGTATCGGCGTGGCTCTTTTTTACACGGGACTGCGTATCTTTTGCTCGTGTTTATAGCCCATACTTCATAGCTTAGTGGCTCGCGGTGAGACCAGTGCCTTAAGTATATTGTTACTTTAAATCTCCCATTTTTCAGCTTACTAGCTACTAAATTAATTTGGAAATGTAGCAAACGAGACCCAGAAACAGTTCACTTACTGCGACAAACTAAATCCCCAGTAACTATCACGCCACAATCGATACAAGATACATAATCGATTTACGGCGATACGATTAACTCGATTCCATTCCGCGGGTGTCGCTGCCGGCGCAATTTGGGCTTTATTACTTCCGCTGTAAGGCCTTTTTAGTTTTTTAACGGCGAAAAGTGGCTCTGAATTGTCAGTCGTATAAAACAGATACATGCAGTATGGAAATGACGAGATATCTTTTCCGCCACCTGGGTGCTTAGACAAGTTGCCAATCGCTAACGCTTAATCGTCAAGCGTAAACGAAAGGCAGCTAACTGTCGCAGTAATATGGAAGAATGACAGAGGGAAAACTACGATACGCTACTATTATGAGTTAGCGATTGGCAACTTGGCTAAGCATCCTGGACTACTACCTGAAAATGGTGACTTTGAAAATGTTAAAAGATTTGTCTCTGTCACTCCAGCGATGGAGTCATTACGAGTAGAGTGACAGAGAGAAATCCTTTAAATTCGCGGAATTCGAAGTTCGCGGTAGGGCCGCTGATACGAAGCGCTTTGCGTCTTCTTTCCTTATGCATACCTACTGCCAAGGAGTGGAATTCCCTGATGGCGTCTTTATTTCCGAGGTCATAATTTATAACCCGTCAACCTTCAAGTCAAGGGTGAATAGGCACCTTCTGGGCAAACTCACTCCATCGTAGGCCACGTCTCTACCCTTGGCTAGTCTGTGGCCATGAGTAAGCCTATTTAAAATAAAAAAAAACCATGGACTGTATTGGAGTAGTCCAGAGGTTTCAAATGCGCGTTACCCTTTAAATATCACTGTGTCGATGGTAAAAGGACGCCATACGTTTTGTTGGTCCCAGAATGCATAACCAAGCCGCCAAATGGGTCAAAATTCTTTTCGTTGTCTTGTTTCATACCACTTTGTCACGCTTTTAGTTCCTGTTTCGACTCAGTACTTATATTTAAAAAATGCGGTGCATTTCTATTTTTTTTAACACTAGATTAAAAAGCGAGTGTTATTTAGAAATTCCCAAGTAGATACATCTCGCTTCATGAATAAAGTCTTAAAATCTCTACAGAAATGATAATGGTTCGCAGATTTCAATGAATAACAAAGTTGATGAAGCCCAAAAGGCTCCTGTTTAAATGTACTGAAGATTAATGTCTCCCAAATAAATAAATAAATATTTTGGGACATCTTACACAAATCGACCTAGTCCCACGGTAAGCTCAATTAAGGCTTGTGATGTGGGTACCAGGCGACGATATATATAATAGATAGATACATATAGATACTTAAATACATAGACAACCATGACCAAGGAACAAATATTTGTGATAAATAAATACACAAATAATGCCCTCGCCGGGATTCGAACCCGGAACCTCCAGCTTCGTAGGCAGGGTCACTACCAACTAGGTTACAGAGGCTGACGAATACAATGAATACGCATTTCATTTCACAACATTCCAGTGTTGCCAACTTTGTCAGGCGTAAGTATTTAATAAATTAATTTGGAAGAGAGCAAATGTCATGCGTTTTTATTTTGGTTTTATGTTGCTTCATCCTAACTAATGCAAAAGGAAATCTGTTTCCAACATCCATACATCAGAAATTGAAAAAAACATCATCTCATACAAAAATCACCATTGCGTCACGTTTTTTAGGAACACAAAATAATTTTGGTCCAAATACGTTCAATCGCGAATTCATGAAATGCATGCTAGTTAAAAGGAGTAATAGAAAACAGCACTACGCTATACTACTGCTACTGGATGTTAGCCATAGACGTCTTGGCTACGCACTCTAGTGTTTTAAGACACAGTAAGTTGAATCTTATGTTATTTGGCAGTTGTTTTTCTGTATCTAATTCGGGAATTACACTGCGTTGTTCATCTAATGCGGCCGCCAAATCAAAGTAGGTATAAGGTTGCCTGGCAGCCGACATTATTTGCATGCAGCGAACGACCCAGTGTAATTCCCGCATTACTCGTCAACCGTATTGATAGATCGAGTCCGAAACACCACGCTGCGCTCCAAGACTAAAATCCTTGATGTAGCTCGGAAAGCGGCCAAGCTAAAGTAGGACTGGGCTGGACACGTCTGCCGGATGCCTAATGAGTTGTGGGGCAAAATCACCACAAAGTGGGAGCCCAAAAACTCGAATCGAGCATCTGGTAGACCACGCCGGCGATGGCGGGATGAACTGGACTCCTTCTTGAAGGAATGGCCAAACACAGCGCTTGACCGGGACCAGTGGAGAGATTGGGGGGAGGCCTTTGCCCGGCAGGGGGACACGACAGGCTCCAAATAATAATAACTCGTCAACCGAGTAATACTTTTCTCCAGATTTGAGGCATAGGTATTTATGTCACATTTATTTAGATTATATTTTACTGTACTTTTCAAAATTGCAGTTATGATGCGTGTCAGCCAGTGTGTTTTGTAATAACTAAGGTTTTTATTCGAGAATATAACTCAATTCGATTCCGGACCGGAACTTAAGGCAGCTTTCTACTATGGAATTTCATAGCAAATACTGCTTTCTAAACTAGGACGGCAGCATGTGTCTAACGTTACAATACTGCTTAATCCATATGCTGCGGTATTAGCTCTGCTGTAAGGATTTCAACGGTCGTTGGCGTCTGGCCGGCCGCCAGCGGGATTGAGATTCATCGCCGAATGTTTGGTTTGCCTCCGAGTGCTACTGCTAACACTATTGTGTTGCCTTGCTCTTCCAAGCAGTTCGGTGCAGTTCTAAGCAGTTCCGAAAATTCGAGGTTGAGTAAGTTAAGTATAGTGACGATATGCTATACCTATATATAATATATAAATAACAAATGGGGCCGTGTGATGATGGCAGTAAAAATACATTAATTCATCACCACCCCAACTCTTCCCACGGATTTCGTATGAGTCGACTAAGGGATTGAAATGTCAATGTCCTTTGATATAAGATTGATGACGAGCAGCAGCGTCATTATAGAGGACACATTACTTGGATCGGCAATCTGCTTCCCGGCATGGCGAGTATGGACATTTACCTCCTAATGCGTCTATACGCATAGTTAATATTAGAGGCCTACGTCCAGCAGTGGGCTGAGATAGGCTGATGATACGTAATGATGTGACCCACAGTAATGTGACTTAGAGCTACAAGAATATGAATAAGATCAACGCTTTCGTCACAGCAGTAAAGCAGTTCGGTGCAGTTCTAAGCAGTTCCGAAAATACGTGGTTGAGTAAGTTTAGTGAGTAGTACGATAAGCTATAGATAAAATGAAGCCGTCCTAGCCGTTATCGACCACGGTGACTGCGTTCTATTGTTAAGAGCGTCGCTGATGACGCTGATGAGCTCTAGGGTGAGTCAAATCAAGCTAAGTCAAACTATTCTTTATTCAAGTAAGATCGTCTTACACTATCAAGAGAGGAAAAAAAAATCTACTACTGGTTCTAACCCTACACCGTTCCTGAGAAGAACCAGTAAGAAACTCAGGTGGACTTATTTTTTCAAAACTCTTATTAAAATAACATGCATTAAAGAATATATTACATAAAAAAATTTACTTTTATAGACATTTTTATAAAAAACCTAACTTAAAAGAGACATAAATAAAGGATAATAATAATAAACAAAATCATTCTTATCGTACAATTTCACAATATTATGCATCTATATCTATACTACTAGAGATGTAAAGGCCTCTAGTTGTCAGAATAAAGAGAACACAAGCAAGTGAGCGCTACAAGTCAGCACCCTTCCATAAATTACCACATGCAGTCTGACCTTCAACTCGTCGCGTTTAGCGTCGAGCTCTGAGCATCGCCAAACTTCAAATTAGGAAGGTTAATGACTATTTGAAGCAGAAAACCCGTACCAAAGTGGTAGCAGCAGCACTAGAAAGCAAACCAAAGATTCAGTGTTAAATCTCTCTGGCGGCGAGACGGCAACGACTATAGTTAAAATAGTATGCGGGATGTCGTGCCTAGCAATTATAAGTGCAAACAGTGGTGATTAAAAATGAATTATTTAGCACGTTAACAGTTACTTTTTACATTGTTACGAAAAATAAGTAAAGTACTCGTTTCTAGACTAAGGGTAGGATTCTTTCTACTCCTCACGTTATAGAGGCATAAATGAATTTCTATTTTACTGTCAATAAAAATACCCAAGCAATGTGAATATTAAAAAAAGATTCACCATATTTCCTGAATCAATCAGTGATGAAAGTGAATAATGATTCTCCCATACTGGCTGGCGCAGTATGTCATACGGTGTGGCCAAAAACTAATTGCAATGGGAACATACTTATCTAATAATTTTGTCCAATCGTTATATTAACTTTTATAAAAATCATAAAAGATTCACGAGGCTCAAGATTCTAAATTTGAATGATCTAAATGATCTTATTAGAGATTGAAGTGTCCACTATGATGGGCAGCATTACTGCGATCGCCAATCCGCTTGCCCAGCGTCGCGATTATGGGCATTTACTTCCTAATGCGTCTGTAGTATAAAGTGTATAAACTCTATACGTTTAGTTAAAAGAAGAGGTCTACGTCCAGCAGAAGACTATGAGGAGGCTGGTGGTATTGTTCGAGTATGTGTGTCACCATCTTGAATATTATTGTTTTATTTTATTTTTTATTCACATGTAGATGTATTTACACGGTTTACAGTTCGGATGAAGCTGAAGACACATTTATCAGCATGCGCATTTTGTCTAATAAAATTGGCCGTTTAGTATGAAACGAAACGTGTAAGCATGCGTACGCGTGCGGAAAGCTGGACGCCGTCCCATACCAAACTGACTTTTTCTATAGACAAAATGTGTACGCATGCTGATAAATGTGTTTTCATTTTCACCCTTCACCACCAATACACCGATAAACAAGTAACAACTAAATAAAAAATAATTAGATATAAAACATATCAAACGCAAGTGCTAGATAGCCTGTCATCCATCCTCTAAAGATGCATTTAGACCAAACGAGCATTCGTTCATTGTATCCCCCACTCTACCAAATCAACGAATTTCGACGAATCACGTTTTGTATAACGAATCTCGTGGAGTGGGGGATAGAATGAGCGAATGCTCGTTTGGTCTAATTCACAGAACCTCAAACACTCCGTGCCGACATTCGTCCATCTCCAAGCAAATAAGTTACACTCAGGTGCTGATGTCAGGAGTGCATTGAGCAATGAAAGTGCACGAGGGAGTGGTGAGTTTTTATGTGAGTACCTACACTATGAAGGTATACGTAAATGGCTACTGGACGTTAGTGAACTGAGATATAGACTGATGATGAAGAAATCCTCTTACGCACTGTATAATGCTCAGGATGCTTAGCCAAGTTGCCAATCGCTAACGCTTAGTAGCGTATCGTAGTTTTCCCTCTCTGTCACACTTTTATATTATTGCGACAGTGACAGTTAGCTGCCTTTCGTGTACGATTAACGATTAAACGTTAGCGATTGGCAACTTGTTTAAGCACCCAGGATTCACTAATGAATATCTATAGTAACATAACTATCTCCTGCACTATATAGGGGGCGTGCACACGGCATGACAAATGGCGCAGCTACAGGGTGCTCCGGAGTAATTCGTTTTTAACCGTCGCACGTCAGCGCGCCGCTTACTTTATACAGGGTGAGTCAAATGCGAGTATTCTTTAAATTAATAATATTTTCCGCGTAGACTAATAAAATACGTATGGTTTGTTGCAGATAGCAAGCAATTGGAACATATATTGGTAAGGAACTACAGTATATTATGAACGCCTACAAATGCATAGGATTATATAGTACGTTGCTAAAGGCTCGTTCATAAATCAAGTAATCAATTTGGGGAAAAGGGAATCGCCAAATAACACGATTGATCGCAATCTGGGTTGGCTTACGATCACCGAATATCACCAAGGAGAACGGGGGGGTCAAAAATCGCCAAAATATTATCACATAATTTTTGAACGAAAAACAAAAATGGAAATAACAGGATTATAAAAAAATGCCATGTACCGTTCGGCCACTAGCAATACACGCACCATTTATCTTTATATTCTTCTATCTTAAATATCTACATACATAAAATAAAATGTGTTTCATGTTTCTGGTGTGCTGCTGCACACCAGAAACATATTTATTACCTTCAGATTATATTTTTTTATAATCTTACCAATCTAATTAATCAACCTGTATACGTCAGATATTGAGGAATGGCGGCGCATCACGCGATCGCTTCATTTGCGCTGACCGCCCCGCAGGTGCGAAAGAGACAGCCAATATTCCTGAACCAAATATACTGTCATCAAATACATCGGAGCGCACAAGGTACCCATAAATATCTATACACAACTCTATTGTTAACGCGTTACGGAACATGTTGAGATATTTTGAAGATGTTGTTGTATACATGATTATGGTGGCGATTGTATACCTTGTACAGGTGGGAGAGAGACAGGTGTTTAAGTGAAAGTGATCGCATTTCAGGGTAGTTTGGACTTTGAATTGTGACTTTCTTAATAGAAAACTTGTGGACATTGTTTTGTTTATTCGTAAGGAAATTTAAGGCTGCGGCTCCATTGAGGCGGAGAGGAGCGGAGATGTGCGAAATGGACCAATTACATTCTTCAAATTCGAAATTCGAAACACTGTGATGCGGTCTCATTGGCCAATTTTGCACATCTCCGCTCTTTTCCGCCTCTATGGAGCCGCACCCTAAGCGTGGGATATTGTGCATAAATTTGAAATTTATGTGAAATTTGGTGCACGATTATTTCACCAAAGCGAAGGCAACAAACACCTACTTTCTAAACTTTTAAGAATTATTTGTTTTGCCTTTGGTGTACATAATTATTTTTTTTCTTTGAATTACATATAGTACAAAACTTAATATTCTGAATTTTAGTTAGTGATACTTAATTACTCAAATAACGGGCAGTGAAGTACCGCTTACCCAGCGTGGTCGCTGGGCAAGCGGATCAGCGATCGCAGTAATGTGTCCACTATGATGACGCTGCTGTCCATCATCAATCTTGTAGAATAGTCAGTGACACTTCAATCCCTGAGTCGACTCTGACGACACCCGCAGGAAGAGTTGGGGTGGTGACAATGCATTCTTACTGCCGTCACCACACGGCATAAAAATGTTACCAAAGATGACTTGCTCACTTATTGAACGTTTAGAAATATATGGATTTACTTTACGAAAAGGACAGAAGGATTTATAAGATCCATTAATTCGCTATGTTACAAAGAGTTTATTGTAGTTGTAATCAACACTTTTTTAAAAACCCGAATACAGAATAATCGTCAGAGAACAATCACGGGCAATAAGCGCCATTTTGATTTCCACTCACAATTCCGCTCGTTTGCCTAACTGCGACATCAGGGTAAAGTGACATAAAACAAAAATATTAATTTACATAAAATCAGGCATTTTCCGCACGCCCTGCTGACAAAAGTTAGTAGGATGAGATACGTGGCACAGTAAATAGTTTAGATACAGTATTCTACTCTGCCTCCTTATCTTACCTTTATTCTGGATAATTTTGTTATAGCCATGGTTTCGCTTGACTATACATAATACAATGTCACAATCTCATTGCAAAGTTCTAAGTACAGTCAAGTGCAAGAATACGTACGAAAGAATCCTCTTCTAATATGATATGACGTCCTTATGACACAGAATTAAAGTGCACTGGGACATATTTTTGATCATTTTATATACACCTTATTTTGCCTTTGACGATACACAAGAGTTGGATGTGATGACACATTAAGCAACAAAACAGCGTCCATAAAGTGGGTAAGTATGAGCGCGCTAAAGATGACTTGCTCACTTATTTAACGTTTAGAAATAGAAGAATTTACTTTGCGAAAAGGACATAAGGATTTATAAGCCTCATTAATTCGCTATGTTAGAGAGAGTGTATTGTAGTTGTAATCAACACAATTTTTCCTCGCATGAGTCTTGTTTTTTTTTCTCTCTGGGCAGGACAGGCTCAACGTAGCGTCACTGCGAATATTTTATAAAATGTGTTTTCTGGAAATAAATCATGTAGTTTTTTATCGAGGACGGGCAGCAGCGGCATCAAAATGGACACATTACTGCGATCGTCAACCAACTTGGTCAGCTTGGCCATTATGGGCATTACTTCCTAATGCGTCCATATACATAGGTACGTAATAGGAGAGGCTTATGTCTAATAGGAGAGAATATCATTCTGATTAGAACGTAAGATATAAATTTTTTCGTATGGCCCGCCCAGCACAATAATGTCTAAATTTACACAATAATGCAGTAATGTATTAATTATAATACCTATAACAATGCAGGCCTGCTACCGCGAACACCGAAGTTCCTAAATTTCGGGGATTTGTCCCTGTTACTCCAACGAAGGCGTCATTAGAGCGACAGAGAAAAATCCCTGAAATTTGCCAACTTTGGTGTTCGCGGTAGCAGGCCAGCAGTGGACTGCAATATGCTGATGATAATTTTTCATTTGAACTATCGTACTGTTTTAAAGTGATACTGTAGTAGTCCGGCTAGCACTCGTGGCCAGAACGCAAACGACGTTGTTAATAAAACGCCGCAACGACTCGGACTTTGTGAAGCGAGGGCTTCTAATGTTTGGTTGCCAAAGGTGATTTTTAATGCAAAGAAAAAAATAATGTTTTCTTACTATACCTATATTCCAAGAAGTAGCGCAGCAGAAGTGGAGATGGATCGGGCATACTCTTCGAAGAGGAGCAACGAACCTCGCTAGTATCGCCTTTGAGTGGAGGCCTCAAGGTGGAAAACGAGCTCGTGGTCGCCTTGTACACACATGGAAAAGAAGCGTGGAGAGCGAATTGCGAGCCGTAGGTCTGACCTGGAGCGAAGCCAAGAAGGTTGCTCAAGACAGAAAAGCGTGGAAGGATCTAGTGGAGGCCCTATGCACCTCCGGGGTGCCCTAGGAATTACAACAACAACAACTATACCTATTTTATTTACAAATATACTAACTACCTGCCTAAGTGCCTTAAACAGTTTTCCCATAAATATTATAAGTAGTATAGAGAGTAAACCAACTGAAACTAAGAATAATATATTATTGAGAAAATGTTCCTTCGAGATCTTATAAGTAGATAAACTACTACAGCATAGAATAACAAAGTAAATGTTTAGTAAATAATCTTTGACTTTAAAGATTGTACTAAGCTAAAAGATTGTAACTTTACTTACTTTCTTACAAATAAACAGTTAAAATTTGTTTTTTTTTTTATTATATGGCTATGAATGGCTGATGAATTTGCCAAATTACGTCCACTGTTGAAGATAGGCCCCCAACAACTAACACAAAGTTCGTTTGTGAAACTACACGCATCCCGTGGACATAACCCTTTTTTGAACACTGCGCATATATTATGTCGGCACAACATCTTGAACTAATAGCCAATCAAATAAATAAATAAGAACTTAAACATAGCCAATCAAAATTGTGATGGACCAATCACAACTATTTTCAATAGCGGTTTAATTTTGTACATGGTGGCCAAAAAATAAGAGTAATCCCGTTGCTAATGAGGTTTTTGGGAGATTTATTGGAAATTAGATCACATTCCAGAACTGGTATCATTTAGTAAGTATTATATAGGTAGCACCGAGTATCATTTTACGTATAATTAAAAAAAATATCGATTCTTCTTAAAACTTCCAAAAATCCTAGGGGACCTATTCCGAGTCCCAAAAGCTCACCGGCAACGGAATGCACTCGCATTTTTTGGCCACTCTGTATAGGTTAATATAGAAATAACTACAATACATAAACATTGATGTGGTGATAGTTGTCAAACAATTTTTAGGACCCTTTCTGAAAGACACTTTAATATGGCGATGGCGTGCAGTCAAAGACAAAATCGTACACAAAAATGTTCAAAAACATATCCCAGTGCACTCTAATTCTGTGTAATAAGAACGTCGTAACATATTTATGAGCGGATTCTTTCGACACTTATTCTTGCATTTGACTATGCAGCTTCTATTTTTCCTAGTAAGAAATTCGTAGTAATTCAACGAGAATGAGTGGTAATTCAAGTTACATCGATATTCAGCTTAAATAAACAAGCTTTAAGCTAATACGGAACCTCGGTCTCATTTGCTAATTGCACTTAAACCTCGCCTTTAGGGATCCGCATCCTTACCATCGGCCACGGGAGCAATCGGTAGCGTCCTGCAAAATACATTTTATGCATCTCATTACTCGTATGCACCGAGGGGTCAGTTGCGAAACTTGTATAGAGTATGTTGCAGGGAATTTCCGTTTAATATATAATTTAATCATTTTAGAGTCGCACTGGATTAATAGGGCGCCTAGAAAAGTTCATGTGAGGATGGAAACTCGTGGATGTGATACTTTTCTTATAGAATAGAATCTAACTATTCAGCCCGTGTCCACCCACTGCTGGGTATAAGCCTCTTCTTTATTACGCCACTTTCCTCGGTCCTGTGCCAGTCACATCTACTGCTTTGTTGCCGTTCGGCAGATGTCGTCGGACCATCTTGTCGGTGGTCTCCCGGCAGATCTTCTTGACCACACGCGACCATTCAGTAATCTCGCTTCGTCCACCGCCCTTCGCTACTTCTCGTCAAGGACTTCATTCAATAACACTTAATTTAAACTTAACTACTAATTAAAATGACAGTGGTAAACGTTTTATAAAGCTTAAGGTAATGTGACATCTAATATTTATATTCTTTTGATGATATTTTTTTATAATTACATTTATAATTGTGACTAATTAAAACACACAAATCAATAATTATAATTAATAACTACCTATATAATTCCCAATAAAACACGTAAGTACTTGGAAATGTTGGAGTAAATGCTGCAAGCCCCAAAAAATGGAAAAAATGCAATAGACATATAAAACCTTGCAGCGGACTAAAATAATATAATTATGCTGAGAAGAAGAAACTCATGAAACTTTGAGAATATTCTACAATTTACTTTTTATTCACATCGTTGCACAAATTTCTCAAAAGCTGGATGTATAGCCCTTTAACAAAAAATCCTGGTTTCAAGCCTCAACGCCATTATAACAGTACGAAAAATTCTGTACAAGAAAAGGGCGAACAATATTGCTTTGCTCCTCCACGATATAGAACGTGTAGTTAATTAGTGTAACCCGCTATAACTTGCGTATTTTTTGCATGCAATTAATTTTAACCACCCTCCCGCCGCAAAAATAAATACGCAAATAACTATAACAAACCACCACCAAAAACACTATACTCGACACGTGTTTCGCCTTTCTACGAGGCATCATCAGGAGTTGACGATGTTGTCGGTCTGGGTGGTGCCGGACAACCTTTAATACGGATATCCGCAAAGTAACGCCTGATTCTAATTAATTATGTACAAGACAAAAATAGAAAAAGATAGTGCTACGATGGCCATTTTTGCAACCGGTGCTCTATAAAGGGATAGAGAGTTCATTAATCACTACACATACGCTAACGTTTAGCCAGTGGTAGTGGGCCCTATCTGCGAACTGCAATTTGCAAATTACCCAAATGTTTCGTGGTTACGAAAACTCTGATTCGACGGGGATAAGAAGAGTTTGAGCTCGCTTTAAAATACCTACAAAGTTCTGACACTGCCTATAACTAGTCTGTGTAAAAGGGGTTCATAATTTTAATAAATTAATAAATACAACTCCGTATCTGTTTTTTATAGTACCTAATAATACCATGACTGGCAAGTCAAATCAGCAACTTTTTCGAACTGTTAAAACGACCACCACTATGGACTTTTATATGAGAGACAAAAACAACCTACTCTTTTAAATTCTTTTCAATTTATTAAAAATTCAGTCTTAGTAATAATTTCTTCGTGTATTATGTCGTGCATAATGTTAAATAATGTATTTTAACTACAGTTATTATCCCTATTATAAAACCTAGGTAGGTAAGGGGCCTAGGTAGGTAACCTAGGTAGGCTAGGGAGGTAAGGGGGAGAAGGAGCACACCATCTATCCGCCCCAAATGTCAACCCCACCTGCACGCGCGTAATGGCGGCGGTTATAACCGTGGCGCCTCCTGCTAGATAACCAAAGGGGCTCTGGCGACCGAGCATATGGCGGGATAACCATTCACCTACCCCAGTCCTACTGGGGTGGAAGAGGCTACGGCGAGCCTTGGAAAGTAAATAGTTCCTAAAAGTGTCTGGCGCAGAAGGCAATGGGAAACCACTGCGGCTACATTCCCAAGAAAGTCACATGAGAGTACACGTAAATGAGACACGACCGCCATGTGAACCGATTAGCGACCGGCGCCGCGCTGCGTCCGGGGCGCGCGGTGTGAAGTTGGCTACCGGCCATGCTAGGGTAGGAGACCAGGCCCTCCATGGAAATTCTGCTACTGGAAACACCATCAAACTACGACGCCTCCAGACGATAGGAACTTGGAATGTGCGCGGCTTAAACCAACCTGGAAAACGTACGATACTAGAACTAGAAGTAGTCAGAGTCGGTGTGAACATCTGTGGCCTTAGCGAAACACACTGGAAAGGCAGCGGACATTTACTCACAGACCACCACGTCATTTATTTTTCTGGCAATGACGTTAGCAGCAGCAACGGAGTGGCCATTTTAATGTCCCTACATCTGAAGCAATGCGTGATGGGGTACGAGCCGGTAAGCGATCGGATTATCAGCATTAACATAAAGGCTTCACCAATGAACCTAAACATTGTTCAGGTATATGCCCCCACCTCTACTGCAAGTTATGAAGCAATCGAGAAGTTTTGCTCCGAACTAGAAACAACAATAGCGAAGGTACCCAATAGAGAGTTGTTGGTCATCCTAGGAGACTTGAACGCTAAGATCGGAGAAAACGCTCATCAGCTGGGCAAATGCGCGGGGAGATACGGACTCGGGAAACTGAATGAGCGTGGTGAGCGCCTAATGCAATTCGCATCGGAAAACGACCTGCTTATTATGAATAGTCTGTTTCAACACCACCCTCGAAGGTTGTACACTTGGGTATCGCCTGATGGAAGAACTCGCAACCAAATAGATTACATCATGACTCGGTCGCGATGGAGATCATCTGTAACAAATGCTCATACTTTACCTGGAGCCGATTGCGGGTCTGACCATCAACTTCTGATTTGTAGGCTAAAGCTCAAACTAACAGTAGCCAGAATGATTAAAAAGCCGAGAAAGTTAGAGGTAAAGGATGTGCGGAGATTTCGTTCGATTATCGACCAGAAATGGCCACATTGGTCTGAAGCAGATCTGGCTTTAGAAACTCCCGAAACACTATGGGACCGAGTTAAGACGCTCATTAATACAGCTGTCTCGGAAATCGCTTCATCAACTACAACCTACAAAAGGCAACACTGGATGACTGATGGTACCTTCGAGCTTGTAGAAAATCGCCGGAAGATGAAGGCAGCGGGAGCTGATATTCGGGAACTTAATAAAGTTTCTGCACAGATTCAACTAAAATGCAGACAAGACCACAACACCTACCTGCGGAATATATGCACGGAAATTGAGGCACATGCAGACAGATATGAATCAAGAGACTTATATCACAAGATCCGCCTCATTACGAAAACGCTGCCGTCCAAAACCTGGGCTATCGAAGATCAAAATGGCCAAGTAGTTACTGAACTGGATAAAATTTCGGAAGTTTGGAGTCGCGAAATTTCACACCCACGGAACCTGCGAGTGACATGTTCGAGCCGGATATTCTTGAGTCGGAAGTAAAAGCCGCTATTCAACACCTCAAGAATGGGAAAGCCACAGGGAAAGATGAGATCCCAATTGAGACCATACGTGCAATGGGAGAGCGTGGCGTCCATATGTTCCACACCATCTGCAACAAGATATGGCTCACAGGTAAATGGCCCACAGAGTGGGCTCATACGGTTTTCACTCCTCTTCATAAAAAGGGTTCCACGAAGAAGTGTAGCAACTTTCGACTCATTGCCTTGATAACACACGCAAGCAAAATAATGTTGCACATTATAAACGAGCGACTGAAGTCATATTTGTCCAGAGAAATTGCGCCAGAACAAGCCGGATTTGTGAAAGGAAAAGGTACCCGTGAACAAATTCTCATCGTCCGTCAAATCATTGAGAAAGCTCGGGAATTCAACAAGCCGACATACATATGCTTTGTTGATTTTTCCAAAGCGTTCGACTCAGTGAAATGGCCAATGTTGTGGAAAACACTAATAGACATGGGTACACCACAACACCTCGTACACCTGCTTAGGGAGCTCTACGAGGGAGGAACAGCTTCAGTGCGGACGGATGACCTTCTCTCAAAGAGTTTCCATACAAGCGCGGGCGTACGACAGGGTTGCATAATATCGCCTTTACTATTTAATGTCTACACCGAACTTGTAATGCGAATCACTCTCGAAGACTGGACCGATGGTGTTACGTTTGGTGGAGTAAAGATTACGAACTTGCGGTACGCAGATGATACCACCCTATTTGCCAGTAACGCTGATGATATGAAGGAATTGCTTCTCAAAATGGAGCGCGTAAGCCTTATGTTTGGATTAAAGATAAACCGATCAAAGACCAAGATTATGATCGTGGACCGTGTCAACAGCAACTGGCCCGAAGTGACACATATTGCGAACTGTGATGTGGTTCAAACCTACGTATACCTTGGGGCTTTAATCTCAAACAACGGCGGCTGCGTAGATGAGGTGAAGCGACGTATGGCCAATACCAGGACTGCGATGGAGAAGCTAAGGAAAGTATGGAGGAATCGCAACATTACCAAAGCCACCAAGGTTAGGCTCGTGCGAACGCTTGTATTCCCCATTTTTCTATACGCGGCAGAGACATGGACAGTGCGAGTGTTGGAAAAGGGAAAGATAGATGCTCTGGAAATGTGGTGCTGGAGAAAGCTGCTCGGCATATCATGGACAGACTTCCGTTCCAATGTATCCATACTCCAGGAACTCCGCATCACACAGCGCTTGTCGTCCATAGTACAGTCGCGCATATTGCAGTACTTTGGACATGTCTCTAGGCGAGATGGCGACTCCATAGAGCGACTGGTCGTGCAGGGTAAAGTGGAGGGAACCAGATCGCGCGGCAGATCACCTATGCGCTGGACTGACCAAGTCAAATCCGCAGTAGGAAGCCACGTAGCTGAATGCGCCAGACAGTCGGCCAACAGGGAGAGATGGCGGGAGATCGTGCGAAGAGCTGTGACCGCCTCTACCACCGACGTGGACGCCTCAACGTGACCACGACCGCTCTGCCAAGAGCGAAACGACAGAGAAGAGAAGAAAACCTAAACCTAAACTATTATAATATTTTCTTCGGTTACCGCGAGGATTACTCATGAAATAAAACTATGAAAACGGATAAACTCGCGTATATTAACTAATTTTAACTTCATTCGTCGGAATGAAGATAAAATTAGTTAATATACGCGAGTTTATCCGTTCATTCATTCGTCATTCGTTTCATCTTCATTCGTCGGAATGAAGATAAAATTAGTTAATATACGCGAGTTTATCCGTTTTCATAGTTTTATTTCTAAACTATTATCTTAAAATTATATTTCACGCAGATTAGTCCCGTTTTTAAGCCAAAAACTGCTCGGCATATTTCGCTCCGTATATGAGGAGCTTTTTCAAAAGCCAATCGCCATGGCTGCGCGACGAAGTCTTAAAACCCCGCGCTAAATATAATTTTAGTATGAATAAGTCTCACGACACAGTTTTGTGTTTAAAACAGTTTGACAGTTTTGTACTTAATTTATTATTATTCTTAACAAATTCATAAAGATGTAAACTGTAAAACAATTTTTTTTCGTATACTCCGCCCATCCCAATTTTGTGAAATTTTTTGAGTAAGTACATTTTTTTTGATGTCAAACTCTAATTAAACCAAATTTCTCAGGAATATTAAACACTTCTAAGGCAGCATGTTTTGTATAGCTCTATTTCCTAAAACAAGGTACTATCACACATACCTTTTTTTTTTTTTTTTTGTTGACGGAGTGGGAAATGCGTTACGCATTCCCCCTGACT